>JBBPCS010004434.1:0-11331 GCA_037974645.1 Hollardia meadi | reverse complement strand
CTAGACCTACTCTACATGTTAAGTGTCATGAGATAACTTTGTTGTGAATTGGCGCTATACAAATAAAATTTGATTTATGATTTATGATTTGATGCTATAAAAACAGGGTGAAACATCATGATTGACAGCTGAGCCCTGCTCGCGTTCAGGCGGGCGGCTGTATAGATGGGAACTAGCGTCCATGGCTCGCTGCTGCTGCTGCACAGACTCTGGCTCCAAATGCGCAAGATGGCAGCGCTCGTATCAGGGATATTTTGGCAGAGATCATACCATCAGATGGCCCTCCTACTTCCGGCGCCCTTGCTGAGAGGCCTGTACCAGGGCATCATCACCTACAGGGATACTTCGTCATCTATGACACAGCAAAGGGTGTACTTCCAGACCCCAAGAACACCCGCATATTGGTGAGCTGGATGACTGAAGACAGTCGCAGCTGTTGCTGGTCTGACCTCATACCCCTTTGACACTGTCTGTAGATGTATGATGATGCAGTCCAGACACAAGTACAAGACAATGATTTTGATTTAATTTTGGTTTCTGGACACACCGTTATGGAAGTGTAACACCTTTAAACACACAGACATTTGAATGGTCCCAGTTTACTGACGTGGTTTTACACGAGTCCCCCGTTCAGAACCGACAGCTTTACGAACATCATGATTCAAATCTCATGTACAACTGTGAGTTCACAGGCTGCATGGCAACACAAACAGAAAATACAAAAATACATACTGTCAGACCAGTCACACACCCTTCCTGTGTCATCATGAGCTCGTCACACACACCTGACATCATACAGACACAAACCTGAGCACAAGACGTGACAGCTGAGCAACAACAGACGGGCCAGCGTACGTCATCTAGACCTCTGATTATTGCACACAGCCCTGAAAGAAGCCAAACTTCAGGTTCAGGACCAGATTCATCAAACCTGAAGAACATCATCTGAAGTGCTTTAAGGTTTCCGGAACATTTACTTCAAGAGAAGATGTTTTTTAAGAAATATTTTTTTCTTTTTTCTTTTTTTTTAACTTTAGAATGTTTATGTTCAGACAAAACATGTTAAATAGAAGTAAAGTTAGCTGTAACGCTTAGAAGAAGGTGAATAATAATCTCATGTGTCTGTGTGTTAAATACAGAGCTGGAGTCTGGATGCGGTTAGCCTAGCTTAGCATAAAAACTGGTGGCTGCTAGCTTGACACAGGCCAAAGTTTCATATATTTTATATTATATTATTATATATTTTATTATATTTATATGTTGGTAGGTGTATTTTTGAACTTTGGACAGTGCCAGGCTAGCCGCTTCCCCTGATTTCAGTCATTGTGCTAAGCTAGGCTAACCATGATCTGACTCCAGCTAGACATGAGATTCCTATTAATCTTTTCATCTGTCTCAAAAAAAGAAAGAAAGAAAGACCACATTTCCATAAAATGTTGAACAATTCTCCTAAGTAAAAAAAAACAAAAAACAGTTGGCAAGAAATTAGCAACATCGTAAGAAATGAAATGAAACATATTTCAATTCTTAATTCTCTTCGGTTCTCTTCAATGTGAGATATGTTTAAAGACGCAGGCTTCAAACGCACAGATGAAACAAGATAAATAGTTAGCTCGCTGCAAAATCATTTAGATTTTTACATCCAATTTTCGTTTGTCAGTCAAATTCAGCCGTTAATGAACTGCCATTCCTCTGTCCAATGAGGTTCAGCTAATTAGGTCATACAAGAATCTCTTATCCGAGATATTTGTCAAAATAAAAGCCCAGTCTCTGAAAAAATACACTTTTCACAGACTTCAGCACTTCATGACACATGTTCTGTGCTATCAGGAGTTAGCATGCGAGGTTTAGACCAATAATAAAGCTTCTTTAAGCTAACAGTTGATTGTACAGTAACATCTATAGAGCATAACAGTATTGAAAACAGAAGTGATGTACTCCAGGCAAAATAAAGAATAAAAAACTAACATGATTATAAAATATACTTTTACATCATACAGTGAGAGTTGTTCTAGATTGTCCACAAACCACAAAAAAGTTACAAATTATCTTTGGCTAAACACTACTAACAAGCTAGTATCAAACTTTATATTCTCTTTTTGCACACAGAGTTTAGAAAAAGATCAAATTAAATATGTTTACTCGACGAGTCCAACTTTGTGTCCTGAAAACTGTCTTTCAGGATTTCATTTCATCGTCACCTTGACAGAATATGAAAATAAATGGACATTTTCCTATTTTTAACAAAATTGCATTGAACAGTTTCATTATACAACACATTATTACATCATAACATTTAAACCTGATGAACATTTCTCAGGTTAATCCAGCCACTCTTTGTCTCATTCTGTAACTAAACAGAGTGAAATGTACCGTGTCTTGTCAGTGTGTTACCACTTTAGGTGTCAACATTGTGTTACTGGAAGTAAAACACATTCAAAAAGAAGAGTTTGACATTTTGAGTAAT
Source organism: Hollardia meadi (assembly GCA_037974645.1). Classification (NCBI taxonomy): domain Eukaryota; kingdom Metazoa; phylum Chordata; class Actinopteri; order Tetraodontiformes; family Triacanthodidae; genus Hollardia; species Hollardia meadi. The sequence goes on along the minus strand of JBBPCS010004434.1, from coordinate 8,864 downwards.
GTGCTATCTGCTTCCTTACTGAGAGTTTGATTAGAGGATCTATACCACTCTCACACCTGTCCATTATATAGGAAGCTACTGTCATGGTTAGCTTAACTTAGCACACAGCAGCTAGCCTGGCTCTGTAAATGAAATCCACCTACCAGCACCTCTAAGCTCAATAATTAACACGTAATATTTTGCTTAATTGGTACAAAAACCAAAGTTTGATGGTGCCTCCTGTCGGCTGTTTGTGTACTGTAATGTTGACAGCTGACTGGAGGGGAACTGGACTTTACTTCAGGAGAGAGGAGAAAAGAAAAAGGAGAGAGAGAACTGTACTCTCTGGTGAGTGTTGACTTCAGACAGTGGCTGAACTGACTTCAAACTCACAGACACACACACCCTCACCTACTGTTGCTTGCTAGCCGCGATCAAACAAGTAACGCAAGGCGAAAATTCGCTTTGCTTTTGGTCGGATCACAACATAAAAGCGACGAGTTGCAGTTTTATGGATGGTTGCCTGTTGGATTGTGTCTGTTTTAGCCAGGCTAGCTACTTCCCCTCCTTTCAGTCTTGTTCCAAAAATGTCAAACTGTTCCTTTAAAGATAATGTACGGTGATTTTTGATTGATGACAGACTGTATGTCACAACAGGACAACTTTGATTTGCTAATCAGATCAATGAATCGACTAAATGCAGCAGAATTCAAGACAGAAGTGTTCCGAGACAGAAACCCAGGAGCACACAGTGCGTCACTTATTTACACTCCGAGTCTGTGTGAGTGCATGGAGATTAAAAGATAAACCACCCAGGAGAAACCGGCTAAAAAAGAACAACAGTCTGGTGAAACAGTGTCTCAGGAGATTTCGAGGCTGTTTGATCATAAAGGTGCAGAAATCCTCGAACAAGCCTCCAGCAAGCAGAGCGTTCCAACAGTGTTGTGATTCCAGAGAGTCGACCTCGACATTTTATGGCACAGAGATGGAAACAAAGGCAAGCAAAACCAGAAAAGGAGATGGAGACACTTTCCCACAAGGCACCACAGCCGATGATGTGATATTTCAGACCAGTCACAGACAGTCTGGTGTGTGAAGAGGTCCGACCAGTCCATCCAGCGAGTCTGTTAACAGTCTGAAGCTCACGCAGCTTTTTAGTGTGCTTTTACTTGTTCAAACCTGTAGAAACTCATTTTTTTATAGCAAGCGTTGGTTTTGAGGTTCTCGTCAGACATTGTTGGTTTCAACTCAGTTCAGATTCAGTCAGGTTCTCCAGGGCTGGTAAGATGTTATTATTTCTGTTCATTTCAAACTTTTCTGCAGATAGCTTGGTGGTATATCCAGTGGCTTTGTCCTCGTTTAGACTTTTTTGACCCATTTGAAAAGACATTATTATCAGAGAGTAAATAACATGACTGAGATCCAGATTCACTAATATTGCAGCATCCAGATTGCAGAGTCCAATTTAATTGTATTTTTGCAATTAGAGATTCATTAAATCTCAAATTATACAAATTTTGTCCTTGGCTCGTGTCTGAGAGCATCCACTTTAGAGTACACTGATCAGCCACAACATTACAACACGACAACACGCTCCTGTGTTACTCGTCACAGCTCTTTTAATTGCGGAACGCCGGCTTGCCATCTAAAATCACACCGTGGAGTGGCGTTATGACGCCGTTGTGTTTTTCAGTATAAATAAACAAAGGCGGTGTAGAGAAGGGTCTTCGTTGTGGCAATATTGTGCAATCTCTGTGTAACACCAATGTCATCGGGGTGTGCCGGTGCCATGGGGGGTGGGCTTGATCAGCAAGGCTGTTTGGGTGGATGGTTTGTGTCAAGTGGCATCCACATGAATGGCAGAATCCAGGGTTTCCCAGCAGAATATTGAACTGTAGCGAGATGATAAATGTTATTAATTTCAACTGTCGGTGGTTTTAATGTTGTGGCTGATCGGTGCATACTAAGTTATTTATTACATTGCATAGAGTAACAATGCAATGTGAAAAGGACACTAGACTTCACACCCAGCAGCTCTATGCAACTTTTAGCATCTTTTAGCCCGTAGTTTTGGTTCTTCAGCTTTACATCTTGACTTGAATGCTTTTGGTTGTCTCACTTGTTTTGGTTTCTGGATTTCTTACTTAGATCACGATGAGACTGCATGATTAAGTCAATAACCACATTAACTAATGACCTAACTCTCTTGTAAGTTTGCTAGCGAAAACCTAGCCCTCTGAGGAAATAAGCATTGTTTTGTGACATCGTTGCATGTCGTTGAGTAAACATGGTGGCGTCAAAGTGTCCTGGCGAACATCTGCCTTTAACTGCTGTGGCAATAAAAGTAACAGTAGGCTAGGTGCTAGGTAGGTTGCTGAGTCATATTGTTAAGTGAGCTTGTAGATTGGGTGTGTTCTTTACATATGCAGCTGCACTTAGATACAGTGTTCAAAATATTGTGATCTGTATGTAACTGATAGGTGACCAATTTCTCATTAAACACAAACTTGTGCACGTCGACACTTTTCACTACGCAAACCTTGAATGAATCTGGGCCTGAGTGCTGGACTGAGCATTTCCATCAGTGAGCAGTCTCAGAGAGTCGCAGAGGTTTCCCCATCAGACAGTAGTAACTGATAGCAGAGGGCTGGGACATAGCTGACTGTCGCTCTCCACCCGTGTCCCATGAGTCAGCAGCTCCTCCACAGTTGTCCAATCATCGAGCAGTTTGCTGTTCCTCAGTCGGTTCTGCTTCATGTGGCTCAGCTCCAGCACCGTCTGAGACGACAGCGAACCCTGAAGTCCGCCAACCTGCTCCTCCCCTCCTCCCCTCCTCTCTCGGTGTTGCCGCGACAGTGCCAGGTGACGTCTCCTCTCTGTTCGGCTCCAGTATCGCCCCGCCAACCGGCCATCCTCCCCCTCCATCTCACCATCTCGCTCTCCCTCTCCTCGCACCTCCTCGTCTGTTGTGACCTCACTGCGTTCCCTGGCTAATCGGTAAGCTCGAGCTCTGAGCAGCTGGTTCCTGACTGACTTTTGATTGGACAGTCTGGAGCGCGGAGAGGGTGGAGAGTGGGGGCTACGTTGTGGGGCTCCCAGCGTGCTGTAGAAAGGAACAGAGGAACCTTTAGAGTTGCCGGGACGATTCCCGAGAGTCTGAAAGCCCCGCCAGTCTGACGCTCCACTAGAGCCAGATCCAGGACTCTTTGACAGGAAGTCCTCGTCTCTGCTCCAGTTTGTGCCCTGGCAGTTTCTCACTGTGCTCTGATGGTTGTTCAGACTGGTTCTGTCTATGCTGAGGTGACTGGCGGGTTGGCTGTTACTGGGATAACTGGCCCTGCTCCTCGGCCCTAGCGTGTTGTTGGAGGTACCTGGTTGGGTGTTCTGGAATCTGTTTCTCAGACTGTTTGGATCTGTCGTGTTGGGATGACTGGCCCTGCGGCGGTGCTGTCCTTCACTTAGATCTGTTATTGTTCGACTCCGCCCTGGAGCCTCTATTGTCCTGCCTCCCCCCTGCTGTTGCTCCAACCACAGCGCCCTCCGTTGGCAGGGCTCAGTACGACAACCTACAGACAGAAAGAAGTAATCAGGTCCCGACTATTACACTGCATCTCCAAATACATAAATCACTATTTAGTCATTAAAGCAAGATCTCTTTGCTGCCAGGAAAACTACCATGTTTGAGCACCTTTTAGCATTACACCTCACAGTGTCCTCACGCTGGGGGAATGCCTCAACAAGGGATCTGTAGCTTCTTGGTGTTAAACAAGACCACAAAGACACTGACACTTCACACAACTGCACAATGATTTATTGGAATGTTCTCCTTCCAAGAAATACTGCATTCATGTCATCCCGTCGGTGTCAGATATGTTGTTTTTGTCGGTCATCTCAAACCACAACCTGTTCTCATCCCAGGTCGTCACATACCGATGTTTTGTTATGCGCCCTTCGCATCTTATCCAGGCACGCAAAATACCCTTTGGCATAGCCGGCCGACACGCTAAGCCTTCCCTGACGCGCAATGGGCCCTTTGGTGTCTGTGGCATACATGCTAAGCCTCCTTTTTAGTGTTTCTGGTCGATGCACAAAGGCTGGTGCATCTCATCCTGACGCCCAAGGTCTACTTTACTTTGGTTAAGTTTAGGCATAAAAGCCACATGGTTATGTTGAGGAAATGATCACAGACATTTAGTTAAGTTTAGGCACAAAACCTACTTAGTTAGGTTTAGGAAATGACTGATGACGCTTGGTTTTATACAGGACATGAACTCCGGTCTCCTGGGTGAGAGTCGGGTGTGCGTCCCTGCCTGACGCCAAAGAGTATACCTAACGCGTCTGGATGAGACGCTAAGGGTCGCGACAAACCACTGCAAACCACTCCTTGATTCTTGTTCTTACAATAGTGACTGTTAACATGGTGACCAGACCATCAGCCTGGTCTGTTAAGATCTGATGGTATGCCCTGATATATATGTGTTGATTGAAACTTATTATATACCTAAACAGCTCATGTGGCACCTAAAGAAAGTGCTTCACCTTGGCTTTTTCTGTGCTGTCTGATCAGAAGGGTGCGGAAAAAATCTACAGAACTAAAACATTAACAACAAGGTAAGTTTTATTGTTTTTATTTGCGTGAATGCAGCTGCTATTGCTAGATTATCATGTGGGCTAAGCAAAAGGAAGATGCCCCTGGCTGCAAAAAAAACAACAATCCCAACCCCTCAGTGTGGTTATGATCACAGCTACAGGGGAAAAAGTATGATGGTACATCTCACTTCACTTTTAGGTTCCTTCAGATTAACGTCATGTCAGGCTACCTATGTTCATGAAGGTGGTTCCATGCCAATGCTTTCATTCATTTCATTCAAGAATTATATATACTTCCAAGCATTAAATATTAAAACACTTAAACGAAAAATACTAATTGCAAATGTCCAGTTGAATTTTCAGGACTAGTATCTGTTTTGCATTTATGTCTGTGATTTTCTGGGCTTCAGAATCTTTAGACTATGGCATTAGATGGATAGTTTAAGGAAATGATTTGTAGAACTTTACTTACCAGCAGAAGGGGAAGGTGGTGAGCGGTGGCGTGGTAAGGTGGGACTCCTCTCTGCTCTGTGGAAGTGAACTGTCGTGGTCGTGCTGTTACCCACGGTACAGCGGGATGACTGTGGTGCTCCAGAGTGAGTCATCGGAGTTGTCTCGGGGATGGACTCCAAATCCCAGCGTCCTCTCTGCTCTCGAGGGGAGTGGCCTGAGCGGAGGTGGTGAGTTTGTCTGTGGGCATGGCTTCCATGAATCTTGTGCAGTCGTCTGTGCTCCCCAGTGCTGACGCTGTGGAAGCCTGAGTCGCTGGGCTCAGAGGAGATCAGGGACTCTGAGGAAGAGGAGGAGCCTTGGGAGGAAGCGGTATGACCTGGCAGGGATGACATGGCGTCTGTCTCTGCCTCGGAGTAGGGCACCCGGTGGTGGGGGCTGTCAGGACCACATCCTAGCCCGCTGTCGAGTTCACTGAGGGGGAGGTATCCAAGGTAACGATCAGACTGCCAAGGAGGGCGACAGTTGGACTACAGAGAAAGAAAGAAATTAATTTATTATTTATATATTTTCAAGTCCATTATTAGACAAAGGTTGCACCAAATCAGCGTACATGCGAAGGTTACCAGGATAGAATTTTAAAATGACATAAATGAAGTGCAAATAAGGACGGCAGAAACAGGGCAAGAAGGTGTTGCTGAGAAAATAGCGACCTGTCTGGGGAAATTGTTCGGCTCAATCTCTTCTGTGTTGTAGCAGCCGATCAGACAGCTCTCTGAGTTAGGCTGGTAGGGCAACATTTCGGGACCCTGGAATACAAAAAGATAATAATGGAAATTAGTGTAAATTGAGTACTTTTAAAACAAAATCTGTTGAATGTATTAGAACACACAAACATTAGGTCAGAGTAGAATACAGCACAACAGATCACCTGGTAGCCCAGTCTGTCCAGGTGATCTAAGCTGTAGGAGACGCTGGGCAGGTAGTTATTACTCGGATGCTGGTCATTCGATGGTCTGGGCAGGTAGCCATTGGGTGGATAGACATCAGGCGACATCATCATTCGACTGTTGGCCGAGTATAGGTCAGGTGACACGGTCATGTGACCATAGTAAGGCCTGTGTAGAGGAAGCAGTCAGGTCATGTCATGTTTTATAAGGAGGTGATGCCAAAGAGAATTTACACCGATCAGCGATAACATTAAAATCACTGGCAGATGAAGTGAATGACATTGATCGTGGCTACAGTTCAATGTTCTAGTGAAACTCTGGGTCCTGGTATTCATGTGGATGTTCTCTGACCCATAAAACCCACCCAAACATTGTTTCAGACAAAGTAAACCCCCTCATGGCAACAGCACTCCCTGATGGCATCCAGTAATCAGCACGTCCCATGGATGCTCAATCAGATTTGGACCTGGGGCATTTTGAGACTTTAAGCTCTTTGTCACGTTCCTTGGGATGCTCCTGAGCAGTTTTTGTGGTGTGGCAGCACTCATCGTCCTGCTGGGGGACAAATGTCATCGGGGTGTGCCGGTGCCATGGGTGGTGGGCTTGATCTGCAAGGGTGTTTGGGCGGTTGATTTTTGTCAATTGTCATCCACATGAATGTCAGGATCCAGAGTTCCCCAGCAGAATATTGACCTGTAGTGAGATGGTCAATGTTATTCATTTCAACTGTCAGTGGTTTTAATGTTGTGGCTGTGTTGGCATGTTGTTACTTTAAACATACTGTTCAACACAGGCCTAATAATTACTTCAGTTACTAATATTTGGCCAGTCTGAAACCCATTACCACCCTCCCCAGTCCTAAGTCCTGTTCTTTGGTCTCTAACCCTTTTCAAAGCTTTATCCAAATCTTAGTCTTTTATAATTATTAGTAGTAGTGGAACTACTATTCTCTGTTTATATATAATATATAAACTCAAAGCTACCTAGTGCTACACAAAAAATAATCATAAAACACCAACACAAATAAGAAAAGTCCTCAGTGTTCCTGCTTTGACCCAGGACAGCCTCAGTCATATATATTCTGTACTTGTCTGAAACTAATCCAAAACCCTTAACCTTTAACACTTCCCTGCAGGTCTTTCCCCCTCCCCCCATCACACAGCCTTCCATCCTACCTACCCTCCTCTGTAGCCGTCCCCCTGGCCTTTCTCTCCCTCCATCAGTCCCATGGCTCTCAGGGCCTCCCAGTGTCTTTCTGTTGGACCGCTGCACTCCGTTATGCAACGAGACCGCCGCCTCCTGTGACCACGCCCCCTTCTTCCCTCCACCTGCATAGTGATCGGCTGGCCATACTCATCTACAAAGTGCAGCTCCTCCCGGTGTTGGTGATGAGAAGGTTCATGAGTCTTGGCCTAATGAGAGGAAACACAACAGATCAGAGTTTGGACCGTATGTGAAATAAGAGGAAAGCTAAAATTAATTTTCAGAAAAGGGTCGGTACCAGGTTGATCTAAAGATCTTAAATACGACATATTATCCTGCTTCAACTGCGTAACATTCAAGTGTTATCTGTAGTCCTGATAGAGGACAGAGGCAGAATAAATAAACAGTGGCAAAGTGGGAGTTCAGCCTCCAACACAAGGTCAGTCAGTGCTTTTGTTTCTAACTTTTTGGTGTGTTGCATAACGTGGCATATGAGTCACACTCTCTTTAAATAAAAAAAGATGAATGGTGGAGCCATTATGTATAAGTTGGAGAAAGAAGAGGTCCTAGCTGAACAGCAGCTGGTTTCGGTTCCTCTTAACTTTGGCTGAAGCTGTGTTAATGTAGTGTTAATTGCCTCCACGACACATATTGTGAGACCCAGTATTTACTTCACTTGCTGCGTATTGCTCAGGTAGGTCTAACCAAATGATAATTTTGCAGTTTTTAAACTTTGGTGAGAGAAACTTCTCTAGATTGTACTTCTTGTTACCGGTATCCACGGGAATACAGCATGTACATAATATTGCTCAGTGAGACGATTCAATAGTTCAACCAATTTATATTTGACTTATGGCTGAAATGACTAAGTACACTAATAATACACGAAAGATGAGGCAGAACCTGTTGTTTTTGTCAAGGCAAGTGAAATTTTATTTATTTAGCGCCAATTCGCAACCAAATTTATCTCATGACACTTTACATGTAGAGTAGATATAGACCAGTGGTTCTCAACCTTTTGTAACTTTAGGCCCATTTCTGAGGACCACCTTCTCAAATTAACGACAGAAAAATGATAACGTGACCAAAAAGCTAGCTAGATCCGAGGGAACGTTAGCTAGCTGTGGTAGATATTAGCTCGTAGTAGGAGAACACGTTTGTCTGGTGATTTTACTACAATACTAACAGCTATAATAATATTACTACTGTTAATAATAGTAGCAGCTTTAGTAACTATTATTTTGAAATATAATAATAGATATGAACAACTTAATTATTTCGTAAAAATTAAACTGCTAATTAATTACAACGATCAAACAATGTCTGGCTCTCTGCAGATTCTCTCACATAAACACACATCTCAGAAGGTCTCACATGCATGAGTCACCATTCTGTCAACTCGCCGCATTAAAGGACAGCTCGCGCCCTGAAGGACATTCTGTCATTTTGTCTGCCGAGTCCAAGTGATGACAAAACTATAATAGTGGTCGTTTGTGTTCTAACATCACATGTGAAAGTTAAGACGCGGTGAAGTTAAAGAGACTCGCTCTTAACATGTAGGTCAGGATTCAGCAGCAGCAGCAGCCTCTGTGAGCCCTGGACCAGTACTGGAGTCTCCCCACACACACACACACACACACACACACACACACACACACACACACACACACACACACACACACACACACACAC
>JBBPCS010004433.1:0-11332 GCA_037974645.1 Hollardia meadi | reverse complement strand
CATGTTAAGTGTCATGAGATAACTTTGTTGTGAATTGGCGCTATATAAATAAAATTTGATTTGATTTGATTTTGATTGATTCTTTGTAACAGATATTTATATGATAGCTGTGTGTATTTTTGGTGGAAAAAAACAGTTTTGACAAGAGAAAACATGGTTTCAGTGAGTTTTGAGAAATTGCAGTATTCCAGTATTTTTAGACTCATTACTAATACAGTAAATTAAAAATATTCAGTATGCCCCCACAACTATATTATTCTTGGGGAGGTACATGAAATAATAAATCAAATTTAAGGCAAACTCTTTACAGAAAAAAAGGTGAAATGTGAAAAATACAAATCCTACTGAACATTTTAAAGACTTGTGATTTGGTTTGTGGTCAAAGCTTTCTGCATGGGGGTGGAGCGTGTTTAAGGGGACTCATGACTTCAGTATTTCCTGGCCGCAGCCCTGACCATTATATAGGTATACGAATGCCAACCTAATTCCTGTATCGATATAATCTGTGTGGAGGGAGGGAGAGAGAGAGAGAGAGGGAGAGAGAGAGGGAGAAAGAGAGAGAGACCTGCAGTAGTTATGGCACCTGCAGTGCTCAAATTGTTGTGGAAAAATACTTAAAAGAAAAGAAACAAAAGGAATAAAGACTAAGTTCAGTCCAAGATAACCTCAGCTCCTCCAGAATCCTCCAGGTAAAGCACGAAATGGTCCTGATGAGAGTGATGCTGTCGATGTCCCTCTGCCTGCTGCTGGCGTCCGTCGGCTCGGCTTGTGGACCGGGCAGGGGATACGGGAAGCGGAGGCACCCCGAGAAGCTGACACCGCTGGCTCTGAAACAGTTTATCCCCAATGTAGCAGAAAAAACCCTGGGAGCCAGCGGCAAGTATGAAGGAAAGATCACCCGCAACTCGGAGAGGTTTAAAGACCTGACCCTTAACTACAATCCGGATATTATTTTTAAGGATGAGGAAAACACCAACGCAGACCGGCTGATGACGCAAGTAGGAAAAAATATTTCAGTCTGTGTCATTTCGTTGGAGTTTTTTTTTTTTTTTGCCGTAATAAATACTATGGAACAGATGACGTAAAGCGGCACTACAGCCCATCGGTCTCCGGTAAACTGTGATGTCTTTACATTTGTTCTCTTGTCAATAACTGGCCCAGCGTGGTACTTTTACCGTTACGCAGCTATCACTGACTTCTGAATATGTCAATGGAAATAGTAAGTTTTCAGCTGAAAACAGTCGAATTCCTTTGGCTAGAGCGCGATGAGCGTTTATATTAGACGGTACTTTTTTTTAACAGTAGGATGCCTGAGGCATCGAAGGTCACGAGCATTCAATGTTGGTTTTTGTCCTTGCCCCTAACGTGCAGAGATTTCTCCTGATTCTCTGAATCTTTTGATGATATTATGTGCTTTAGATTGTGCAATCCACAAATCCCTTGCAGTTGCCTGTACCAACATTGTTCTTAAAGTGTTGGACTATTTGCCCATGCAGTCTTTCACAAAGTGGTGAACCTCTCCCCATCCTTGCTTGTGAAGGACTGAGCCTTTTGAGGATGCTCCTTTCATACTTAATGATCATACTATCACGTGCTTCCAATTAACCTCTTTATCTGTGGAATGTTCCAATCGGGTGTTTTTGAACTTTCCCAGTCTTTTGTTGCCCCTGTCCCAACCTGAAACGTATTGTTGGCATAAAATTCAGATTAGGAAATTATCTCATATCATATCATTCTGTTTTATTAGTGTTTTACAGAGTGTCCCAACTTTTTTGGAATTGGGGTTGTACAAGATTATACATTGTGCAGTCCCTTACATCAGCATGGTGCCCAAATAATAATATGTTTACAGTGAGAAATAGTGAAATTAATAGAGAAATTAATTGCTGAGATCTGAGGACACAGCAACGTTATTAATGCTAATGTTATTAGGTTAGATGAAAATAAGACAATGTGGGAATAACCTGCAATGATTATTAAACAAGTTTTGAAGCAAGTAATTTATACATAGTTTATTGAAGTGTCAATCTCACAGAAGAATCCCAGGTTGAAAAACATTATGTGAACATAAAATGTTTCTCCTTTTTCAGAGGTGTAAGGACAAACTGAACTCTTTGGCTATTTCAGTCATGAATCAGTGGCCTGGGGTTAAACTCCGGGTCACAGAGGGCTGGGATGAGGATGGCCATCATTCTGAGGAGTCTCTGCACTATGAGGGCAGAGCAGTGGACATCACCACCTCAGACCGGGACAAGAGCAAGTATGGCATGCTCTCTAGGCTGGCTGTGGAGGCGGGTTTTGACTGGGTCTACTATGAGTCCAAAGCCCACATCCACTGCTCTGTGAAAGCAGGTGGGTGCATTATATCTGATTATATCTAAAAACAATGGTGGATTGCCTTATTGTCACATTCTGCATTTCCCCCACCTGGAGCTCCTTAGCTCATAAACTCCAGCCTACTATTCTAGGAATTATGTTCATATTAAACCATTCTACACTATGTTAAGGAGTCAGTATGCTTCAACAAAAGTTTTTGTTGGGTCCTCATACAGCATCCAAAACCCTTTCTGTCCACACCTTTTGCCATTAAAGGCATCCAACAATTTTTGTAATTTTCCAAAACTGACATACCGTCATTCTCACCCTAGTTTCAGATAGTCAGACCTTTCTCCACAGCATTGTGTCAGCGCTGGAGAAAAGTCTGATTGTGCTCATTATCATTCTGGTATAATTGAAAAAACACTGTGGCGCTGTGTAAATTGGATAAATCCTTGAACAGAATCCTTGTTTATGCTTGTACCATTAGCGATCAGGTTAGGGTTAGGGCAACTTCATATTTTCAGCTCATAGGCTGTTGTTTCCTGTATTGCTAGAAATCTTTAAAATGGTAACAATGAGCTCGGGAAAGGTAGGAGAATGTCTCTTGAAATAAGAAGGCTTATACCAACATTCTACATCCAGAGAGTCAGACTAATCTTGCCCACTTCAGGCAATGAAATTAGGCCCAATTTCAACATCTCTATCAAGCTCTCTTTTTTATTATATTTTTCCGAAATGTGCATTTTTTTCAATTTGTAATGTTAACAGTCACAATCTTTACTCAACCAAGTGTTTCAGTTGTCTAACAGCTGGATTAAAAGTGGCTTTGAATGTGCTTTACAAAACCAATTGCAGTCTATCCAAGATCCTAGATGGTGATATATCTTAAAACACACAAATATCAACCAATTCGTGGCATAAGAGGAAAAGTCATCATCTAGGAAGAATGAGTGTCTCAGATAGATTTCCCTGGATAACTGAAAACTTTCATGGCTATCCATCCAATGGTTTTTGAGATATTTCAGTCTGGACCAAATATCTGGACTGACTGACCAACATTGCCATCTATTTGGGGGACTGTTGAACATTTGTGTCGAATTAGATCAAAATACTTTTGATGCGTACCATTTTCAGGGGGTTGACTCGTTACACGCTCTGTGTTAAAGGACCTTCAGAGCATTAACCCTAATTCTCAAAACCCTAACCTTTTATAATGGCCCAACTACAATTTGTACAGAATTAGTTTTGAGTATACAACAATTTATAGTTCTTACCAAATATATTACCTCTAATAAGTGTTGCTTTTACGAATCTTACAGAAAACTCTGTGGCAGCTAAGTCAGGAGGTTGCTTCCATGGTTCCTCCGTAGTCATCCTGGCAGATGGAAGAACTAAAACACTGAAGGAGCTCCAGGTGGGGGACAAGGTTCTGGCCGCTGACCAACAAGGAAATCTTGTTGCCAGTGACTTTCTAATGTTCATGGACAAGGACCAACAAATTACTCGAGAGTTCCAGGTCCTGGAGACCGATGAGCCACACCGCAGACTGACACTGACGCCAGCTCACCTTGTCTTTGTTATGAACAGCAACAATACCAACAGCAGCTACATTAGGGCTGTGTTCGCCAGTAATGTAAAACTAGGACAGTGGCTTGTTGCTGTCGGAAATGATCGGCCAGACCACCTCATACCTGCAAGAGTGACAAAAATTTATGCGGAGCATTATGAAGGGTCTTATGCACCTGTAACATCTCACGGAACCATCATAGTTGACCAAGTTTTGGCATCTTGCTATGCGGTGGTTGAGGACCATGACCTTGCACACTGGGTTTTTGCACCAGTACGACTGTGGCACTCATTCTTGTCACTGGTTGGCATGGTGAAAGAGCTTAACCGTGTGCACCAAATGGATGGTGTCCACTGGTATCCAGAGCTTCTCTACCATGTGGGAGGATGGCTTTTGGACAGCAGCTCTTTTCACCCACAAAGCTATATGCTTTAACAGACTGTACATTCACACTGGAGTAAAAAATCCTGCTTTTGACACGACCCTTTTTGTCTGCCTGCGAAGCCCCTAGAATGATGCACTAATAAGATATTTGTTTCTTTGATACTTCTATGATATGTGTTACTTTTAACACGTCCTCTTAAAGACGGCTCATGTTTATTACTTTTTAAAACAACTTTTAGTATGCTACAGTATAACTCAGTTTGTCACATCTTGGGTCTTATTTTTCTTGTTTTGGCCAGCATTCTTCTCAACAGTTACATTGTATCCTCAAAAATACCTCCTGAGATCTGGGAACCCAGCAAGACTGCTACAACAAAGTCAGATGGGGCAAGAAACAGATCCTTTGCTTTTTCTTTTGAGTAGGTTTGACTAAACTTGGGTTTGTTTACAGCCTGTCTGACATTGCCTGATTACTCGTGTCTCTTAATTCCTCTGACTTCCTTTGATGATGATGATGATGATGAAGATGTTACCATGTTCTCAAATTTCAGCAGTATTTTTGATGAGTACAGTGTTATTACGGAGAGACAAGATGGCCAAAAACGATGAAAATAACACCCATGCTCAAACTGGAATTAGAATTTAAAGATTGACACATTTTGTATGTTTGGGAAATCTTGCTCTTTGTTGTCTATTGTTGATGAGAAAATCAATATTAATTTCCTTTCTGGGTGCATCCATTAAAATGGCACATTCAATGAAATGTGCAGATCCCAAGGTCCTGCCCTAGCTTAGCACAAGACCCAAGCAATGGGAAGTGTTAGCTTAGCTCCACCAAAAGTCAAATTAAGTAAAACATAATTAAAGACAGAATCCAATCATTTGCAGGAATGTATTTACTGGTAACAGTTTTAGTGTTCCTAAGCCCATGTAGTAATCTCCTTTATACAATATATGATATACAGGAGCATTCTACAATTTTTGTTGTCCCCATCCCAACTTGTTTGAAACGTGTTGTTGCCATCAAATTCAGGATAAGCATATATAGTTGTAAATTATATTTATTATATATTTTTCTTTATTACTGACAGGATGGTTGTTAATGGGCTGTGATATATGGAAATGTTACATTTGTTAATGTTTTTGATTGTAAAAACCATGCTGAGTGATTCATGTATGTAGGTCTGGTGAATGAATGCGAAATTAATGTGAGTAGTAAAACACACTGCGAGGGCCAATAATATTCTCATGGATGGATATAAAGTTTGACATTAATAAATTATTTTTTTTTTTACTTTGGATGTTGACCTCAAAATGACCTGAGGAAACATATGACAATTTGGATATAGCCCCAGACAGCCCACAGTTCAATCTCCCTAAATGTATTATATTACAGACTCAAGGGCTATAAAACATTGATATACTGTATTGTCAGCATATTTAGTACAATGTAGGATTACAGTGGTGGTCAAATGCAATGGTTATCGCATTTGAGCACATTTGGGGCTCTGTGGTTGTCCATGTCTATAGAGCACAGATTATCTAAGGACTAGGTAGTTGCAGATTAGTTATGCAAATATTGTTCAAAGGTAAGCGGTTGCAGGAAGAAATAATCTCATTGTTTGAGCCATGCTTTTCAGAGCTGAGGTTAGCTATACTTGAAATGAACATGCAACTTTCAGTTGCTGTTTTTTCCCTATTTGTGTCGAGGTGTTCATAATGTAAAAAGGTCAACACATGACAGGTCAGCTATAATCAAGGCCAGGTCCATACTAATGCAGATACATATACGGTGTTTGTTTCTTGTTATTATTGTTTTTGGTCTCTTGAGGGCAGTGGAAAACAGCTCTAAATACATAACATTTACAGTTAACATTGACATATTACACTTTATGAAGTTGCCAGGGCCGACTTGGCAGACAGTTGCTTATTAGGTGTACTCACGCAGAAGTGAGAACTAGGCCTACTACAATCCTGCATACTTACTATTTTTTTTATTGTATTATCCACCACCCAAAAACTTTGGTGCATAACAAGCCTCACAGTTTTGGGGCAATTAACACATTAAATATACATTGATATACATTGAATGATTGTGATTTCTTGAAATGGACTCTGAACATTTTAACCACTGTCTGAGGTGAGGGCATGGTACCCTGTTTCTTAGTGTTTGGTGCTCTCTTGTGTCTGCTCAGTGCATTGCAACCAAAATGGATGGAACAATGCAACAACGTCTCCTATGTTTTAGCAAGATTATTTTCAAGGAAGAGAAGAGCATCTGCTGGAAAATGGGCAAGAGTTCATAACAAGAAAGTCCAAATCACTGGCAAGATTTTCAGTAAGTCAAAACATTTGGTAGTATTCATTTCACCACAGTATCATGTCAGTTTGTTAAATAGTCACGGATTATAAGTGTACACATATTTAATTCTTTTTTTCATGACCCTCGATAGCACAGCTATCTCGAGTGGCTTCACGATGTTTGATTGAATGAAACACTACAATTATAAACCCCGCTGGAGTCACAGGGAGACGAGTTTTCTTTTCCTAGGATGGCGATGGAAAGTTCACACCCCAAACTAATTTCACTGGTCGCCTCGTTTTGCTGCTTCCTTTCGTCAGGATAAATATGGTCAAATTTGCTATAGCCTACATCAGTTTAATTTTTACCAGTTATCTAGTTTATCTTGTGGGCATGACTTCATGCCTACACTGCCAAGGAAACAGAGAGGAAGAAGCAGGCACATGGAACATGTATTATTAATTGTCTTTTAGCTATAGGAGACAAACATTTGATTCAGAGGATGGAAATGACCTCAGAAATACCATGTCTGTTATTCAGAAATAATGTCACGGTGTAATGTCCTAATAAGATCCCTGAGGTTAAAACTGTATGTTCTGCTGCTGTACTAGACCTTTATTTTTAGGGCTTAGCATTATGCATGGATGGATGGAGGTATATTATTTTGAATAATATAGTAGTAGTAGTACTAATAATAATAATGGTCTTATGGCATTTTATGTCTTTATTAAAGACAGTAGAGAGATGACAGGAGAGACTGAGACAGGTCTCAGGCAAATTTGATCCAGGGAAGACAACCCCTCGGAAGAAACTGGAAAGCTCATAAGGAGCTAAGAAGGCACTGTTACTGAGAACCAAAAACAGGCCGGGATGATATTTTTCAGTTGGGACAAAAACTGGAGGAAGGAAATGGCCTCACAAAAGCAATTGCCCTGATCGATTTCAGTGGGTCTGAGATTAACATGGGTACCCCAGTCCTGTGATTTGTGCAAATTTCATGTGACTACGACCAAAGAGGCGGCAGTTCATCTCTGCAAAATGCACAGACCTTTCTGTGGAAGGTACTCAAGCATTCAATCATACAATAATCTTGTTAGATCAGTCCGTTTTGTCCCAAAGTTTGTCAGCTCTCATGCTGAGTCCAGAATAAGTGCCAAACACACTTGTAGTCACTGTCTGAGATAATTTTTCTGACAGAGGGTTAGGGTTAGGGTTAGGGTGGAGCTGAGGGGAGCTGAATAAACCTAGGTCAAAGCTACCAAGCTAGATAAGGCTAACAAGCTAGGCTATTGCTCTGTTCACACCGTAGACTGTATAATAAATAGGTTCACACAGAAAGCAAAGGAAATTTTCGCCTCACATTATTAATGCAAGTACATCATGAACGTGACATCATTTGTGATTATTTGCATTACTCATGCAAGTGTGACGGCAGATTTATTTACCCCAAATAGTCAGAATACCTTACTGTACATTTGCTGCAAGCAGGCACCAAGCAGGTGTGTGTCTGTGTTTGTGTTCAGTTCAACCTCTAGCCTGACAAAACTCAAATCTCACCATAGATTCTGATTCTGTTATCATCCAGTGTCTTTCTTTCTTTCTTTTCACCTCTCTGTACATTCATGAAGTAGCCTAAAGTACATTTCCCCTCCATTCAGTTAAAATATAGTAGTAAATATTACTGCGTTACATTTCGGAATTTATGTTTGTGTGTGTGTGAATGGTAAATGGCCTGCATTTACAGTATATAGTGCTTTTCTAGTCAGCTTGACCTCTCAAAACACTTAACACTAAAATCAGTATTCACCCATAGGGTGTACTGTACATTTGGACAGTTTTGTTACTTTTCTTAGTGTCTATAAGTTGTAGAGTCTTAATATATTCTTCAAATTCGGATAAAAATCTGGTAAAGTTGGGGGTATTGTTTGCCATTCTGCATTTATGTATATGAAATTTATCATACAGAATCAATACGTTTACAATGAAGTCAATGTTATATTTATCATCTCCAAAATGTGTAATGACATTTTTACAGTCAAATTTCACATTAAGATTAGTTTTACACAATACATAATCTTTCATTAGAGTCCAAAAAGTAATTGAATGGATACAGTGGTAAAATAAATGTGTCAAAGATTCTGGTTCATCATTGCAAAATTTACATTTATTTTCAATATCAAAAAATTTGGAGAGATATATATTAGTTGGATATATATTGTGTAAAATCTTGATGTGCACTTCTTTAATCTTATTGGTGATACAGAATTTATATGGTAATAACCATGCCCTCTGCCAATCGGTACCTGTAAAAATGTTGCATTTAGCATTCATAATGTCAATACCATTTATCATCAGGAGCAGTTCTATTCTCAGTACTTCTTGAATGTGAAGATGACTTTTCATTAGATGGGATGAACCATTAGGAATAGCTTTCATCACATGATTAAATTCTCTGTTTGTTACAGGAAATGATTTAACAGTAAGGAAATGTTCATAATTAAACAATAAACCTTTATCATCACAGAGGTCACTTACAAAAATAATACCTTTATCCGCCCTATTTTGCTTGAAATTTTTTTTTCCGCAACAGTAATGTCTCCATTATTCCACATAAAAGTATCTGATGTAATTTAAATATAGTAATTTTAAAATTTAAATAATTTTATAGGCAATTTGGTAGTGTTAAAATTACAAGTAAGTAGAATAAAGTGGAATAAAGTACCAAATAGAGTTTTAGGCTTTAATATAGGCTTATAATATTAATATAGGCTTTAAGGCATTCCTTGATCCATTTTACTTTAAATGTATTATTTAAACCAATAAAATTTATTAATCAAATTATTATCCCTTCTTTTCTGGAGCCTGAAAGTATTTCCTTTTTTAGCTATTGCTGTTTATTTTTCCAAGCAAAATTAGTGAGTATGTTGTTGATTTCCTTAGATGTTGCGTCTTGGACAAACAATGATAAAGCAGGATAAACCAGTCTCGAAATACCTTCAGCCTTGGAGAAGAGAACTCTCCCATAAATAAATAAGTCACGTTGAAGCCACATATTCATAATGTTTTTTGTCTTTTTAAGTCTAGGAAGAAAGTCGAGTTGTTGCCTACTTAACATGTCTTTAGTTACATCAATACCTAAATATTTGACAGTCTTTTTCACCGGGATGTTGCACATGTTTTCATTGTTAGTATCAAATAAGCACAACATTTTCACATTTCCCTGTGTTAAGATGTTGTGCTGAAGCCTTTGAAAATTTGTTAACCAGTTGTATAGCAGGTTCAATTTGGTGCTTATCTTTCAGAAACAAAACCGTATCATCTGCTAGCTGTGTAATATGTATTTCCCTCTGAAATACAGACAGACCATTTATATTGAGACTGTTTAAAATAGTTAACGAGAGTAGCTCTGCAACAATTAGAAATAAAAAAGGAGAAATTGGACAGCCTTGACGCACTGATCTATTCACAGGAAATCTTTTAGAGGTATTGGGATAAGTCATTACGTTACTATTGATGTCCTTGTATAACATTTTAACTACTGAAATAAAGTTTTCTCCAAACCCAAACAACTCTAACACCTTATATATAAATGGGTGTTCCACTGTATCAAACGCTCTATAAAAGTCGAGAAATACAATGACCGCCTGTGACTCCACATACTCTGAATAGTCAAGTAGGTCTAGAACCAATCTTATATTGTTACTTATGTGTCAATTAGCCATGAATCCTGTTTGGGTTTCATTTATAATTTCTCCAAGGTTTCTCTTTAAACATCGAGCATATACAAGTGTGAATAATTTATAATCCACATTCAGGAGTGATTGGTCTCCAGTTTTCTATTGACAGAGAATCTTTTTTAGGTTTAGGTATCAGACTGATTAATCCTTGCTTCATCATTGCTGTCATCTCCTTCTTATCAATACATTATCTATACATTGCCATAAGTGGGGTTTCAATACCATCCCAAAAAAACAAATAAAATTCAGATAAATTGTCAATCCCCGAAGATTTCCCAGTTTTCATACCGTTCAAGGCTTCCACAAATTCCCAATTTAAAATAGGTTTTTCACAATCACTTTTAAACTGTTCTGAAATGGTAGGAATATATTCTTTAACATTATTTAAGAATTCTCCACAGTATTCTGGCTCGAATTTAGATTTATACAATTCTTTGTATAAAGAACCTACATGTTCTGCTATTTAATAATAATAATAATAATAATTGATTGGATTTATATAGCACTTTTCAAGTACTAATTTACGTTTATTTTCAATGCAGAAATGTTATTTCTTTTGCAATTACGTTTTTCCAATGCAAAAAAATAGCTGGTGTTTTTTTCACCATTTACTAACCATATTGCCCTAGATCGTGTAAAGGCTCCTTTAGCAGCATCAACATATAATTTATCAATGTCACTCTGGAGTTACATTAGTTTTAATTTCTCATTTTCTGAAGGATATTCTTTATTCAGTAGAACCTTCAAATTTTCTATCATTTCCTTTTCTTTGGCAATGCCAGCCTTTTTAATGTCCTTGCTTCATTTAATAGCAATTTCTCTAATATTAAATTTGAAGTACTCCCATTTCTAAGTGTTACTCATATCGTTTTCTTTAAATATATTTTGTGCCATACATTTGTTTAACAGATTCTTGAAAGGTTTTGTCTTTAAGTAAATTATTATTATACACACATACACACACACACACACACACACACACACACACACACACACACACACACACACACACACACACACACA
>JBBPCS010004432.1:0-11333 GCA_037974645.1 Hollardia meadi | reverse complement strand
TGAATACCAGGACCCAGGGTTTTCCACTAGAACATTGTACTGTAGCCATGATCAATGTCATTCACTTCATCTGTCAGAGGTTTTAATGTTGTGGTTAATCAGTGTACATCAGCTTCAACCTGAGCAGAGGTCTGATCAACCACAATAAATCGCCTGTGAGAGTGTGCAGAGTCTTTAAGTAGAAGTAAAGTAATTTGGATTGAAAATCTTAGTAAAAGTGACAAAAAAAGTTAAAGTACAGAAAGTACACAGATGTTATTAGCAACATTTAGAGTAGTAAGGTAAAAGTTTATGCAGAGTGTATATTGTATTATTGATACATGGCATCATATTTCTTAAGATGATCACATGTTTTGTTTGTAAAATATTAATCTAAATCTTGATCTGCAGTAACCACAACCATAACTTCAAGTACCTCAAATTTGTCCTGAAGTGAATGTACTTTATTTCCACCACTGTCTCACACTGAATCGGCCCAAATGTGGTCCTATAGTAGTAACTGTAAACTGTTGTAGGGGATTGGCAGGCAAAGTGTGAATCAAAGCATGGAGAACAAAGTCTCCTCATAACTGCACAGTGAACTCTGCAGTGAGAAGAACCAAAGTCACCCTTCAGTAAACATGAAATAAATTGCAAAATGGCAAAAGACATGCAAGATTTTCTCTTCCCTGTAATCATGATATGCCACAAAGTGTTTGAGGACAGGTGCTCCCTGAGGAGATTGTTGTTAGGCTTGTTTTGTCATGTTCTGCAATGTACCATGTAGCTAAAAAACAACATCCCCAAGCAGTACTCCATGCTAACTGTAAATCAGGCCATGGTCTTCTGTTGCTCACTTGAAAGTGTTTGCGTGCAACCATAATGATGTGAAATAGAGGGGAAATACAGGCCTCAGTAACTACGTGACTGTTGCTGCATCCCAGAGAAATCTGGATGAGAGAGGCAGCAAAAAGATGCCCTTTAAATGTCAGGTGCTAAAAGGTCGAACCAGCTTCTTCACGCAAGAAAAACATACTTGTTAAATGGCAACAAAGCATCCACAGAAACTAACAATACGTGCCCATATGTGGGGAAATATTTCTATTATCTTGTAATGTCACACAAAATTTGAATCCCATATTTTGTTGATTTTTCTCTTTTTCCTTTTTATGTTACCATGAATGTGTAGAGTATCACAAAACGTTTTGCACTTTTCTTTTTGCCCACCCACCATTTCCATTTGATTCCCCTCCATGTCCCATTAAATGTCATCCTCAAGGACATAGGGACATGTAAAGAACTAAAGCTATGAAGTGTTTTAATTTCAGTGCTAGGATACTGCACACTGTGCACAGTATCAAGTATTAGTGGGTAACAAAGGTAAAGGCTTGTCTCCCTGATGAGATAATCCCCAGTAGATGTTACATAACATGTCTTATAAAATAGGTAAATCCAGCTGTATGGATGGCCACATAAACTTGACAGCAAGATGAAAGAAAATGCTCCAAATATGGACTTTTTTTTTCCATCACTGAATGCTGGGGGGAACAACTAATGTGATTGCCCAAAGTTCCAGAACATGCCTGTATGGTCTACCAATACCTTAAAAGCTCACTCATTCAAAATGTTGTTTACACAAACTAAAACGGAAGAAAAACAACCAAAAAAAAAACTGTGGGGAAGAATTAACTATTTATTGGAGACAAACAGCAGCCAGGCTCAATGGCTTCCTTCAAACCAAAAGATCACACCAGCATCTAAAAGTTTGCAGTACATATCAGTGGAACCGCCTTGATCAGTGGATTCACAGGGACAAAGTTAATCTGCATCAGTGACTCTAAGTTTAATAAACCAATGGCAGGCTCCAGGGAGCTGGAGAGTCCAAAATGGAGGCATTGCTAGCTGTGTTGTTGCACCGTCTTCTTTTCTCCTCTTCTAATAGGGTGGATAAAATACTACACAAAAGAGGAATGGCTTGCAGACAGTTATGAGATGGGAGTAAATGGTACGTCTCTTCAATACTTGAACTTATTGTCCCATTTGTGATTGAGCTAACTTACATAGCAAGCTTGCTAGCTTGGAGAGCTTTCTTCCCACACTAAATAGGCCTAACTCTTTATTTAATGAAAAGATGTTCAATCCCGAAAATAACAAAAAATGCTGAAGTGACTAAACGGCCCAGTACAGAGAATACAGAATGAAGCTCTGGGAACTTTTCTTACTGACTCACTAGCATGTTTTCCCTGCTGACTAGCATCAGAGAGAACCAGATGTTTCTCTCTGCCTCCAGTCGTTAGGCTAAACTAAGCTAATAGTTATCATAGCAATGAGCTACGATAATTACAACCAGAAATTAATTTCTCAAAGCTCCAGAAAAAAAACAATCAAATATGGATGCCTCAAACCAGCCAAAGACCACATTGCTTAATGTAATAAAACCCAAATTGAATTTCCTAAAATGTTAAACTGTTTATTTAAGTTATTGGGCTGGCAGCAGCTGCAAAGTGATGAAATTTGCAAGGAGATTTTTAAGTTTTGAAACCCTATATTGGCTATCTATCTGACTGAGAGGCAAGACAAAATGAAATAATTTAAAAGTTTTATACTGACATTAAGGGTGATGATATTTTCAGCCACTAGCCGTCGCACTTGGACACCAGCATCTCAACCAAAACAAATGCTTAAAGCTACTCAATAAAGTTTTTAAACTCAAAAAAAGCATCTGACCACACTCGCTAAACTAAGATCAAACTTAGGCGCTGATCAAATATGAATCGAGATTCTGTTGCTGCATGTTTCTCACCTCAAATGTTTTCAGAAACATATTTTAATGGACTGTTTCGCTGAAATATGAGAAAGCCTTTGACCTGGCTGCCATGTTGAAAACCTACATGTGGAGGACAGAGGGGGACTCTTTATTTATGTCAATGGCTAACATGCGGCCAGCCCGGCTACCCAAACAAAGACCAGAGACAGTCAGATTACAACACCCACAGAGGGAGTGTGACATCATTCTCTGCTCCTGATACCATTACTCCACCATATCTTTAAATAGCAAATAGTTGTTTCCTGCTGTATTTATGTTCAAAATAGCATATATTTACCCTTTAATCTCACAATTCATACATTTTATGATACATCCACACACTGCTCTGTGGGAATGGCATGTGGGTGTTTTCAGGAACAAAAAGGGCAGGTTTGATGCAACATCGTGAAACATGTCAGCTTAACATGCAACTGTACTTCTTTCCAAGTTCTGCAGCTGTCTGTTATGTATCTGACGTTCTGCTTACCTAACACGGTTCTGCAAATTCTTTATATTACAGCTTTGGAGGGAAAAGTTTCCACTCCAAACCACAATAGTCAGCAATTTCCAGGCATCTGTGAATGCACCGAGTTTTACGCACGTTCGCTTTTCATCTGCCGGAGCTGGCGTTGATTCAAACTGGCCCTTGTAACCTCAGTTAGATAAGACGGAGGGCTGTGCCAGTCTTCCGTGCTCAGCCTCTTGTTCTCACAGGTTATAATGAAAGGAAGGCATTTTTTTCCCTGATAACTTCCATTGTTCTTTGATGTGGATAGAAGAGGATGCTTTTTATCCTGGCAGCTATTTCAAAGAAACCTTCAGTGTTCATCCTGAGTGGAATGTTGCTTCAGGCATTGCTCAAGTGTTCTTTTTTTTGTGTGTGTGTCTCTCTCATTCTGGATGCTTTCATTCAGACTGCACAAAGCATTCCAGGAGGTTCTCGTCTCCTTGAAGTCAAACAAAATCCTAATCCATGCAGACCCTTAGGTGACTGACGGGGAGCTTCATCTGTGACTGTTGACACGAGAGAGCTTAGGAAATACAAACAGCGATCACAGACAACGTGCAGCAGTCTAAACACTGCTTCATCTGAGATAGAAATTCAGTTGGTCATAAAAATATGTGGCTTTTCTTCAATATTTATGTCAGAACTTGTGGTGTCCCGATGTTGAAACGCTTGTGGGGCTGCTCTCACATGTGGCCGATTATGAAATGTTTCAGGTATCAGCTGTAAAAGTGCCTCCTTTTTTTGGTCCATTACATAACCATATCTTACCAGTGGCTTTTCTTTCTTTTGCCTTTGTTTAAAGTTTAGTCTCAGCATGTAATATGATCTGTTACGGTGTAAGTACAGGTGTAAAGTTTTCAAATATTCTAATGAATTTAAAGGAATAGTAGGATTAATGTTTCTTAACACAGGAACAAAATAATGCACATATTTAGTGGCAAACATGCATTTCTTAATATACAGCTTCCACTATAGAACATGTAAATAAAACATCATTCATTTTTTGTGCATTTGTAATGTTTTTTTTGTTTTGTTTTTTACATAAAAATAATTTCAATAAAAAGGTTTCCTTCATGATGGAAGCATTACTTGTGGTTCCACCTCGTGATAATAGAACAGGGGGGGGGGGCAGCTTCTTACGGACTTATAGGAGGACGCGTGGAGAAGAAGCATTCCTCTCATAGTTTTGGGACACCTCTTCAGCCTGCGCATACGTCACATCTGCTCGGAGTGTATAAAAGGAGAGGGGGACTCCAAAAGAGAAGGGAGAGCAAGCACTCGCCAATTCACTGCCAGATCTGGTGTTAGAAAGAGAGGAGACTGTTTTTACTCAGAACCTCTGAAGATGTGGAAAGTCTTTGGTGTTCTGATCCTCTGTGTTACACTGGTAAGGAGCAACTGTTCATTCATAAGCTGCTTGTTTAGCTGTGACAAGAGGACCACGTTTGGGAGACAACTTCTGATTAGAAATGTCTGATGTCATGTTTTATCTCAGGTGACAGCCTCATGCCCGAAGGAGTGCCGGTGTCCCCCCGACACCCCCAGGTGTGCGGCAGGTGTCAATCTCATGCTGGATGGCTGTGGATGCTGTAAGGTTTGTGCACAGCAGCTCTTTGAGGATTGCAGCAAGACACAGCCGTGTGACCACACAAAGGGACTGGAGTGCAACTTTGGGGGGGGATATGGCTCTGTTAGGGGCATCTGTCGAGGTACAGTGACTTCTGTGCTGTTTTCTGTATTTTTATAAATTTACATTACTCATTTTTTAAAATGCTTTTCTTATTTCAAGCCTCTTCATATTCTGTTTCTCAAAATCAGCAAAATCAGATGGAAGAACATGCGAGTACAACAACAGGATATACCAGAATGGGGAAATCTTTCATCCAAACTGCAAACACCAGTGCACTTGCATGGACGGCGCTGTTGGATGCGTCTCCCTCTGCCCACATGAGCTCATGCTGCCCAAACTGGGCTGCGCGAAGCCGAGGCGGGTCAAGGTACCCGGACGGTGCTGTGAGCAACTCATCTGCCCTGAGGACGCAGAGACAGAGAGCTCTGTGGTGAAGAAACACAGGAAAAAGTACAGCAGAAAAGACAGCAGAGCGTCTGAAAACGACCTTACCAACAGGAACGAGTTGACTCCTGTGTGGAGAGGAGAATCCAAGTCTTTACCCGGTGAGCAGTCTTACATTTTTCTTTCTTAGCGACATGTGCATGAAATGTCTCGTCTCCTCCTTTTTCCTTCAAACTTTTGTGAACCTTATTTTTGTTCCACATGCAGCTTTCAGGAGTCACCCAATGGGCCGCATGTTGGTCAGAGGAGTCGAGTGTGTGTCCCGAACCACAGCTTGGTCCCCCTGCTCCAAGTCCTGTGGCACCGGAGTGTCCACCAGGGTGACCAACAGCAACACCCAGTGCAAACGGGTGAAAGAGACTCAGATCTGTCAAATCCGCCCCTGCAGCCAAATGATGTTTAACAGATTGAAGGTACATTCCACACTTTCATTGTCCTAACCTTTAGCTTGATTTAACAAAGATACATTTAGATCATTTCATTATACGGTGGTGTTTAATCTATTATTTGTCAAATAAGATCTTAACCAGAAAGTACACATTAAGGGGTCTCAGGTTAACACATGCTTTTGATGTCTTCTCTCCAATAGGGCGATCAGGAATGTAACCACACAGAAAAGGCCAGCCGTCCAGTTAAACTGTCCTACGCAGGCTGCCGTAGCCTGAAAAAGTTCCAGCCGAGGTACTGCGGGTCCTGTTCAGATGGGCGATGCTGCAGGCCACACCGGACTCAGACGTCACCTGTGCGCTTCCGGTGCAGAAACGGCAAGATCATCAGCAGGATGGTGATGATGATTGAGTCTTGCAAGTGTGACCTAAACTGCCCTGGCAGCAACCAGGAGACAGTTGCCCACTACAGACTTTTTAATGATATCCACAAACTGAAAGTGTAAAGTTCTGTATTTTAGTGGTAGGCCTAAAGAAGACCCTTTAAGTGCTGACTAATAGAAAAATGTACACTTTGAGGTTGCAGACATCTGTAGGATGAATTTCTTGAACTATACTGTTCATGATTTTTGCTTCATAGCATTGGAGCTTTTGTGGTTTGCTTCTTTTTGAAGCAGCATTTCTCTACATTGCAAAAATTGTTAAACCAAGAAGTGTTCTCCACTTTTATTTTAGACACGTACTTCACATATTCAAACATCTCCTGACAAGACATGTCACATGACAACGTGGAAATAATGTAAAAACTACGGCAGCTAAATCGGTCATGACACACGTCGCTTCTGTTTCTAGTGATTTACTGTACTGTACTTCACTTAATTAGCTGAGATTTTTAGATTTAATTCTCTACACTCGCTTCTCAAGTGTTGGAATATGACTGAAGGCTGGAAACACTGTACCTTTTGTTTTATATTTTGATTTTTCACAAATAAACACAAAACAACACACTTTTTTCCTCATAATTATATTTTTCTTAAAAGTTTCAAGTGTGGGGGTTGCAATAATCTGAAAAAAATGGAGATTCTTGGGGGGTCCGTTGTAACAATTTTCAGTAGGAAATGAGCTATACTGTTTCAACTGCATCTGTCTGACCCACTTCTGGGAGGACCTACAGTATATGTCACTGCAAGAGAATGAGTGTAATGTAAACCTCAGAGTGGTTTTCCTGCTGTTGGCCAGACGCTGGGCACAAGCCACAGAGTTTTATGAAAAAGTTATACAGACATAATCTTTCCACAGAGATATTACAATCCATCATATACAATCCTCAATCGGAACTTTTTTACTGCCGATATTGAATGCAAATGTCACTCCTTTCCCTTCTGTAGTTTGATTGGTATGACTTTGACCGCAAATATTCAGTTTACACATCAGTTCAATCACTCGCTGTGAGCTTCAGAAAGTCTTTTTAAACTATACAACAGTGAGGCCTCTATTTTTGATAATTGGTCCAAAAAAAACGAAACAAGTAAGGACATATATTCAGGGTGTATACAGCATGGTGATACCGAACTAAATGCCAGAAGTCAGATATAAGCTTATTTTTCAGCAAACAGCAGAGAACCGCACATTCCCAAAGTGTGCATAGAATTACGTAAAAGGGCAAGACCAAAAGCAGAGGGAAAGCGGGGCTACTGACGCACGTAGAGATGAAATGGTTCCATCCCCTGTGGGAGAGCACAATAGAGCTTTGTCTTTGAGAACTTGAGAGAAAGGAGTGCTGCTCACTCGGGGGGGGGGTGGGGGGGGAATACGTCCCCCCCCCCCCACCCCGCCAAGACCACATCAGAGTCTCGACACAGGTCTGGATTCATGATAGTTTATTATCACAGATAGAGTATGGATCCACAAGCTAACAGCAGAACATGAAGATCCAAGAGCAGGACAAAAACACAGCGTGCTGCAGCAGATGCCGGTGTTCTCCGTTTAAAACCTTCCATTACAAAAGCATGCCAAGCAAACCAGCAAGAGTTTAAAGTGGTTTGGAAAAATCCCAGTGTTACCCGTATCTCAGTAATTATGTTTGCAACCCTGAAGGCATGATCTGATTTTCAGCAACATTCATTCATCTCAGTCCAGCTGAGGATCAGAAGAAACAGTCAGTATACATCATGCAGTTTGTTCACTGTTCATGACAAAAATCACACAACTTTGTTTTCAACATCAAGCAGGTTAACAAGAACAAAATTGGAGCTGGTTTCATGTTTGATAGGAGCACCATGGGAAGCACGTTTTTGTTTTTTATTTTAACCAGAGGTAAACTTGGTGGGAACATACAGTATGCAGCCATAAGCACTACTTGTATTAGTTAATACTCAGCTTCGTTATTAGGTGTATGCAGGTACAGATTCAAAATGTGGCAAAAACCAAACAAACAAAAGAAAAACATGTTTGATCTGTAATATGGTAATAAGACACAGTAGCACCAAGAGTTCACAGCCCAAAATGTGCATACACATTTGAAAATGACATGTAATGTGTGTCTTGGGACTTGATCTAAATATATAAAAACTTCTCATAACAACAGATTTTCATGATACCTGGAAAAAAAAGGTTCCTGATGTACATATCAGATGTACATTTCCAAAGATAGCCCAAAACAAAAATTAAGCTTTTACTTCCTCTAGAAGTTTCATTCTTTGATTAAAAAATAAATTATATTACAGCACACACAAAAATGTTTTTTCTCTCTCTCTCATTTTCGAAAATATGATGATCCAAAACTTGATGTTTGCAGTCCTTCGTCAAACATTGTCCTGTAAGAGTTTTTGAGAAAATCAACATAGTTCTGAATGCTTTGCTTGTGGCTCTCTGATTGGTCCAGGCTGAGCTGCAGGTCCTTCAGATGCACTTCGAACTGTTTCTCTGCCTGCGGATGAAAATACGGACGTTGAGTTTCCTCGGCATCTGCACCATTAAAGTTGCATCAATGATGAATTCAGTCCAATCTGAGCATCTTGCATGCCATCGCTTTCCTTTACATGCTCAAGGAAATACTTACTGTGTGCTTGCTCTGTCGAAGAAGCCTCAGCTCATTGTCCCTCCTGCTCTTCTCTGCTTCAAGCTCCAGGACTTTGGTCTGAAGGGCCTCTTCTCTGGAAACAGCCTGGTCTTTTACCTTGTTGACCTGGACGAGTGGGGAAACTTTATTATCTTAATTATCTGACAACAACTAAGACTGGGTGTTTAGAACAGCAAACACAGATGATAAATAAACGGTTTTAGGGACTGGATGCGTGGGTATGATTACTGGTATACTGCACTGTATTAACTAGTGACAGAGCAAATATGTCTTTATATGAATGTTTTGTGCTCTTCACAATCTGCTAATAAAAAAAAAATGCTGGGTTGCACCTGTCCTGCTTGACAGTGTTAAAAGTATCTTAATTCAAGCCAGACAGAAGCATACCCAAATACAAAAAGAGATGCGTTGTCATCGCTGTCTGGTGGTGACAACATGTGGATTTAAGTCTCCTTCATTGATCACTTGTTACTCAGATGTCATTAGACTGTCTCTGAGCTGCACCTGCTGTCTGACGTCTGACAAAGCTGCCTCCAGCTGTCGGCTGAGGGCCTGGCACTCCGATGAGCGCCGATCCAGCTGCCGGTTACTGTAGCTGAGCGCTTCCTCCTGAGCTGCGAGCCTCCGTACCAGCTCCAGGTTCTCCTGCTGCAACGTGTCCATCTGCCTGCCAACAAACACATTAAACATTTTCTATTCAGCATCTGTACAAAGGAGACAAACATTTGACATCTGGAGAACAGACATGAGAGGATGTCTTACATGTGGAGAGAATCCACTTTCTCTTGTAGTTGTAAATTTGCCTCATGAATGGACTCTTTCATGTCCACAGATGATCTCAGCAATTTTGTCTGGCTCTCCATCTGTATATGCAAAATGTAAAATTCAGAATCACCTGTATTGGTTGCAAGTGAAGGGAGCAGATAAGAGGGTTTCACATCACATGCAAAAAGGGATCCAATAACTGCCCATTAAGTGCTATTTGTCAGAGTTGTGCAAACACAAAATGGGCAGTTTTCAAGATACCATTTTATCATTGCAAACAAGAACATGTGGGTGACTGTAAAGGACTCACACAGCACAAAACACTCACAAATGGATACATCAGTAAGGATGGTTGCAACCTTACTGATTTTACTGCAATCACAAAACCTTTTTTTGGGGTTTTTTTTATCACAAACATCAAAACGAAGTCACAGCAGGACCAGAAAACAAGTTAACAGACACATGGGGTTGCACTTGACTGCATTTCACATTCTGTGACACCCGCAGCTCACGTTGCACACCTTAACCTGCAGTTGCCTAATGGACTCTGACTTTTCTGAGCACTTCCTCTCAGAGCGTTGCCGGTTCTCCTGGCACTCAAAAAGACTCTGCTCAGCTGCACTCAGTAACTCGGGATAAGACTTCAGTTCCTCCACACGCCCCCGTAGCTCCTGCCTCACCTGGGCTCCAGAGGATGGCAGAACCAGGCAAAACGAGTGGGGTGTTGAGAATAAACAAAATATTAGCCTAACGATTCATCACACCCATCAACGAGATGCTCAAAGATGCGTGTAATGCTTTAAGCGTGCAGAATGTGCCAAGATTTTTCTTTAGACTGAGCTTTGACAGATGTTAGTTGAAGTGTTTTGCTGCCCAGAAATACTGTACGACGTTTCGTAGTTAGCAGGTCCACATGCAAACATGTTATGCAGCTTAAAAAGGAACATCTAACTGGCCATTCAACAGCAGCAGAAACAGCGCTGCAGAGCTCAACATACTAGAAAAAAAAATGCAACAGGACTGTTAGAATTAGTTAAGAGAACAAAAACACAATTAAGTCACCGAAACCATCACATATGTTGTTAAATATCTTATTGATTTCCAAACTTTCATAAAATATAGGACAAAACCGAACATGGAGAGGCGAGAGGTTACCTTCTCAACTGCTGTATCTTTCCCGTCTCGTGTCGTCTTCGTTTCCTTTAAAAGATTTGCATGTTTCATCCTCAGATCATCTATCTCAGCTTGAAGCTCTGCAACCTAGAAAAAAAAACAACCCACGAGTCTTCTTACTGGATCATTCATTCAGCAGTCTCAATAGACCACATTCAGTGTTACTACTGACATACTGTAGTTAAAAGTCACGTTAGAATGAGCTGCTATGATCACTATGTTTAACCTTTTTTTGTAAAGCGCTTTACAAAACATTTTTTTGTTGCTTCAGGAAGAACTATCTAAATGATCAAACAGTAGCAGAAGCAAAGAATATGACAAATTTATGGCGAG
Organism: Hollardia meadi; assembly: GCA_037974645.1. NCBI lineage: Eukaryota > Metazoa > Chordata > Actinopteri > Tetraodontiformes > Triacanthodidae > Hollardia > Hollardia meadi. Next base: position 227 of record JBBPCS010004432.1, on the reverse strand, counting down.
AAGAAGAAAGGACAAAAGGATTGTATGGAAATAAAGCACAATAGTTGGTAGTCTTAAAACTTGCTTGTATTTTGCATTGTGTTCCCTGCTCACATGCCCCATGCTTTCTTCCCCACACCGTTTATAATCTATTCAAAAGACAGAATCATATACACTCCCCTCCAAAAGTATTGGAACAGTGAGGCCAATTCCTTTATTTTTGCTGTAGACTAAAAACATTTGGGTTT
>JBBPCS010004431.1:0-11335 GCA_037974645.1 Hollardia meadi | reverse complement strand
GGGTTGAAAATGCCCCAAACACACACCCCCCCCCCCCCCCCCCCCATTAAAAAATAGAAAAAGAAAGAAAGAAAAAAAAGAAAAGTGTCACTGGAAGATTACTGTCACAGCGCTGTCACCGTGACGGTGCCCCGCGGGCAGTACGGGGGCGGGATTGGCGGAGGCCGAATGGTTGAAAGGGAAGGTGGAGGGCGGTTGAACTCCACTCCCCTTCCTTTTCTCTCTTACTCTCTCTCTCTTACCCCCCTCCTCCTCCCAAACCCCTTGCTTTCCTTGATGATTAGCTCACCCCGTGGTGAACGCTAAGCGGCCTAATCTGCAACTATGAGGTGGTGGGTGTAGAGAGACAGACAGACAGACAGAGAGACAGACCCACAGAGAGTAACAATACACAATCTAGGGTGAGAACAAACAGACACACATAGACACAGACATACAGTCCACATAAAGTAATTTTTATTGTTCTGTTTTTGCTTTGGAATGATCAGCAGAGGTATAGTTCTCAGTGTTGTTCTACATTATCACAGAGATTGCTGCTGTGTTGTATAACAAATGCTTTCAAACTAAATTATCTTACACTTCACCTATTGCTTTCGAAACACTGTTTCTGATTAACAGTCACTGCAATAAGGTTTAAGAATAATTTCAGTTTGTTACACTTACTCAAGGGCCACTTCCAGCATCTTCATCATCCTCATTCCTATCCGTAATAATAACACTGTACCCGCCAAGTTAATTGCAGAAGTTGAGTAGTAAACATTAGCAGTCAGTTTTAAACAAACGCGGCGGTAAGTAAACCTTATCTGAAAGAGAAAATGAAGGAGAACTGTAAAGTTATTACTGTAGAAACGGTGTAAACACCAGTTTACTGAGCGACATCATACTTGCAGTAGTTGTGCACATTTAGGTTTCCTGTACAGGAAGCATGTCTGGATTAAGTTCGGGGTCCCCAGTACAAACATCTGGTGTTGGCCCTCTACTTATCACTTATCACCCTTTATGCAATGTCCCCAGTAGCCTTCAAGGTCCTGTTAATTTTGTTGCAACTAGTAGTCCTATGCTGAAATAACAATTTATTTAACATTATTCAGTCTTAACTAAAATAATAAAGACGACGATAAAGATAGGGCCATACATTCTGCTAAAAGTACCTTTAAGTTTGATAATGGATTTCACGGATGCAAATCTGCAGTTAAACCAATGGACACAGTGATACAAGGGCTGCTTGGGTCTGGGGTCCCAAGTGGCAGTTGCTCACTTTTCCAGTGAGCAACTGCCACCCAGCTAGTAATCCAGCTTTGGCAATTACGGGCATTTACCAAAATTTTAAACTCCAGAAAAAGTGGTTCAGCTAATCAGGCTAAACTGTTGGCTTGCTTCAACCAGTCTCTGGCCTAACCGATTGTTTTAGTCACTTATGTGTTCCAGTTCTCAATAATTGTCGGATCAGTGTTATCACATCTACAAATATAAGTGTCAAGTCATAATAAACTGAGGTAGAGGCAGGTTGACCTCTATATGGTTCATCATTTAGAACCTTGCTGGATGTCCAGTGGGGAGGAAACCATGCGGATGAACCTACACAAGTCCTCCCTGAGTGGTTAAACCAGACCAAACTTGGCTCCCTGCCATGCTCTTCCCTCTATTTGACTTATCTGGATGCCGTCGTGGGCATATGGGCACCATACTGTATTTATAAGTGGTGAATGGTGGTGTGAGGCTTCACCGTGGTAAAGTGCTGGCTCTAGGAAGGTCGTCAATTCAGCATTTTGCAAGCTTAGACTGTTTGTCTGCAAAAGTCCCAATGGGCTGCGTACCACTGACACCCTCTTATATACACAGATTGTGAAGTCAACCTTAAAACAGCCACACATACAGATGCAGATGCACTTGCTGCACAGACATGCATACACACACACTCTTCTATTAACCTAAATCAGCCGTGCGAGAGCCCTACATCTGCCTTAAATCATAACTGATCAGTCTCCCCAATCAACCATTTTTGCCCCGTCCAAAAGGCTCCATTTCCTGACCCAGCGCCTCGTCTCTCTTCGTGCTATTAGTCAAAGCCCCTCTCTGTTTCTCTCTCTCTTTTTTTTTTTTAAACAATCCTTCCCTAAACACAACCACTGCCAGGTTTGTCAGCCGGCGTAGATTTAGCTGCCTTGTCAGTAGTGCCGCTGTCCTAATCTCTATCACAGCCCCAACTCTGGCCTCAAGGAAGGATCAGACCGAGAATGGGAGAGGGAGAGAAAAGGGAAAAAAGCAGATTTAGTGCCAGATTGTTTTTTGTTTTTAAAAAAAATAAGCGAATGAGTAACCTGGCAAAGGCCCAGTGCAGACCTACCCGCGAGTGTTGGGGGGTGGGGGGAGGGAGTAGGGGGTTAGAGAGGAGAGGCAGACTTGGCACACTGCTCCGTCTGGTGTTGTGAATTAGCGAGGGTCCCTCTCACCCCCCACTCCCACCCCTCTGTACCTTCCCTCCTTTATTTTCTTTGTCTTTTTATCTTTGATAGACTTCTTTTTTTACTTCCTCCTAATAGCTGGGGGATTGTCATAAAGTAGGCTAATTTATGAAAGCTCCACTGTGCTGGTCTGTGATTTGAAGGATCACATTAGGCTTGTTTTGGGGTATTTGAAAAGTATGAGTGATTATGTGTATGTGATTATTTCCACAGCTTTAGGTCCATATTGCGCTGTCTTCTTTCTTGTACATGAAACCCGACTAAAGACTGAAAAAACAGACTGTACACCACTTTTTCATGTAACCGGTAAACCAGCCCTGCCACTAACATGTCGCTGTTCTGTTTTTGCTTTAGTTTTAGATCTTCTTAACACAACTCTATGTGCTGGGTTTGGTTATAATGTCAGTTCTTGGGTGGATGGACTGTCGAATGCAACTATTCTCAACCGGGGCCCACCGGTGGGCCTCAGATCATCATCTAGTGGGCCGCGAAGGCAGTGGTACAGCTTTCTGCTTTCTCTCCAATGTAATGGAACTAGATAGCACTGTGCTTGTGGTGCTCAAAGTGCCAAAAAATAAATAAAAAAATAATTGATTGATTGGAAAAACTCCACACTCAAGATAATCCACAGGCCCTGTTGTGAGCAATTTCATGGAGGAACCACTTTCTTTCTGTATCAAGCTGCTTTGTAGCTGACCCTACACTTCACGGGTGCAATTGGTAAGACATGGCCATAATTTTAGTTTAAAACCTTCAAGAAATGAACAGCCTGTACTGTCTCGTAATACCACTTTGTATAGCCCCAGTATTTGCGTAGTTTCAGTTGGGCGATGTATACGAGTGGCGAGTTTCACAAGCTCTCTTAGCGTTTAGTTTATTAAGTTACTAAAGCAAACAAAATGTCAAGAAAGGAAATAATCTTACAGCTATTTTCTAAAGAACTAAACTTTAGAAGAATAAAACCGTACACCCACTGAATTCAAGCTTCTCTCTTTTACCGAAATAAGACGAGCTCGAAGTAAATCCTCAATTCACTAAGTAAGATGTGAAAATATTCCATTTCTACATGCCGTTTTCGGCTGCTGCTAAGGTCTGACGTTATCTGCCTGTTCTGCTGTTTTTCCTGTCTCCAGTCCCCACCTGCTGTCTCTTGTCGTCCCTGAAGTCATAACCCTTGTCTAACTTCCCCAAACACACATCAAGTGACCCCAAATAATGAAATTATTTATGCCACGTTTTCCCACTCTAATTAATTCATACAAGGGATTTTGGAAGCATACAACAAAACCGGCGTCATAAGCACTTTTTCTACCCACCAGCCTGTAGAGGAAGCACCGCCAATGACTGACAGAAATTTGGTCACCATTTAACATAACTGTCTTGTATTTTATTTTCATATAAACTTCAATGTAGTTTTAAGTGATATTTCCATTTTGGGGTGAGAGGGTGGGAGAAGAGGAGCATGTTGTTGGTCTAAACTCCCAGGAACAGAAATAATAGTGGAGTGTGCTGCAGAGAATATGGGTTATATTACAATAATAGGTCAAGGGAGCAGTGAGTAGTATGTGGGTTAACTTATACTGTAAGCAGGGACCACTGGACTGGATGTGGGTCATATTATACACTTTAAATGAGGACTGGTGCACATTATGTGGGCTATCTCACAGTCAAGTCCAGTCAAATCGATTCAAATTTGAGCCTACTATACACAGTTATGGCACATCAGAGAGTCTGCCTTTGTTGGTGAAGCCTTTTGTGTGTACTCATATACCACCGTACACATACACATGATGAAAATCCTCATAGTCCACTACACAGCAAGGTCATTGCTAAAAGGTATCTCAAATATCTCTAACCTCACTCAGACATATGTACACTCAGACACAGAAGCAGCTCATCCACACCTCGGTGGCCTGCAAGCCCTCAGATATATAATTTTCTCCAAATTCACCTTTTAAGTTTGTCTCTATCCTCGGTGCCCTTTTTCAGTCTGAGCTGCCGATTCATCCCGTCGCGTCCTATCTTTCACAAATCACACAGCGGCAGAGCCATGATGGGAGAGGGACAATTTGTCAGCTGTATGCATGAGTGAGCAACAGATTCACCATCCATTACACTGACCGGACAGAGGAAGGTGGAACGAGAGGGGATGGAGAGATTGCCTGTGCGCGCGTGTTCATCCTTGCCAATCCTTGTGAGAATGATTTTACATTTCCAGACCTTCAGAAGGAAGGTATTTTTTTCAAAGTGAGGACATTTTGGCTGCTTGTCATTTACACATGTTGTTTGGTAGTGGAGTTCTGGTTTCAGGTGGAACAAATTCATTGGCCCATTGGTCAGCGTACATGTTCAGCAAAATGAAGAAAACATACATATCAAAATCACCCTAGGTAGACCAAAGGCACAGTTGACTTGTTTTTAGCACAAACTGTGTAGACTGATGTTATTTTTCTGCCGGCTTGGTAAAGCCCACTTGAGCCATAGAATTGTGTTGCACTCTGTCACTCTGTCTTCCATTATTGCTGGTTGCTGCTTAGGGTTACAGCCTTTAATGTGGAAAAATAGGGCATAACTTGCCAGTGGCCCCCATGCCCCAGGGACACAAATCAAGTTGGGGGTCCTCCCCCATGAGATTTTGAGTGCCAGACACTTTATTTCCTGCATTCTGTTTTATGCATCAATTTGTGCTTTTTATGCATCAAGTCCTCTGCTACTCTAAACATGAATGTAAAGTTAAATCAAGTGTCAATATGAGTATTATAAAATCAATCAAATTTTTACCATTTAGTCCGAAACCTCTAATAAAGGATGGAGTGGCCTACCTAGCTTTTGGCAGATTTAATTTCCACTGAGTGGATTATTGGTTAAAGGTTCAGTGTGTAAGATTTAGTCGATCTAGTGGTGAGCTTGCAGACTGCATTGAATTGATTAATAAAAATTTTGAGCATCACAACCCCCCGCAAAATATCTCGTTTTGCTTTCAGAATTTGATCCATTTGGTCCGATAACATTTTGAAATTCATTCCATTCAATTTAGCGAAGGGCTAAACCTGAAGGAAGTGGCTCGGACAGTGGAAGGCTCTAATGTCCATGCGGAACATCTGGGTAATTTATAGCCGGGAAGTCAAGTATTTTTGACTTCATGCGCCACTGAGGAGCTTTCATAGGAATGAACAGGAGCCCCGCCTCCGATACTGTATTCAGATCCGTATAAAAAATGGTTGTACCGGCAGATACCAATAAAAGCACCTTCCCAGAGAACTGGCCTAAATGTCAAGTACTTGTGGACAGCGTTCATTCATGATGACTTTTGCCAGTTTCACGTGAGCTTTGGAGCCCTTCTGCATCCAGGGCTTGCATTGTCTGTCAAGGTGTGTTCACAGCCACAAAAGATGAGTGAGCGTTCTCCTATACAACATTGTGCAAGACCTCAGTCCACATATCCTAACAAAAACCAAAATTCAGGATAACACAAAGCACAGGCAACAAACCATCACATGAAAGGACATGACCCTTTTCCAAAGACACATTTGCCAGTGGTGAATGAGCTTCATCAGCCATCTACTGTATGTTACTATAATAATAAGAGTGGTCACTTAGCGGACTATTTGTGCCTGGTGTATCTGTACAGGTAATGCCCCTTAAAACAATGAAAGAAACATAGAAAAGTGTCTGGTACGGGTCGATTGTAACACCGGTGGCAAAAAGTTCACTGTGAAAGTGAAGGGTGTTTGCATCACCGTAGAAACAAATGCAGCAGGTATGTAAGAAAAGTCTATATACATCTAATAGTTTTGGAAACATATCCAGGCATATATAGTGGTTGTGCTTGCATATTTTTATACTTCTACTCCACTACAATTCAGAGGCATTGTACTACAACAAATAAAATTGTACGTAATATAATAAAAAAAATATACAGTATATTTAATTTATAATCCAATAATATAACATAAATTATTCTGAAAAACGTCATTCTCCAATATGAGTACTTTTACTTTGGGTACTTTAAATATTAATGCTAATACTTTCGAATATTTAAATGCATGACTTTTACTTGGAACTTACTTACTTACTGTGGCAGATGTACTTTTTAATCCTTCAGGTACACACAAAGTATGCAGGCCAGGATGTGAAAAGTGCTGCTTGCATTACAGTCATAAGAATGCCTGCACATTAAAATGCATGTAAGCACTTTGGAATAGATGGGCAACAGGGTGTTGGAAAGACAGAGAGAGCTAGCGGAGGGCACAACTTTTTGCTGCTTTGACATCTATCTACTATTTTATGAATAAAAAAGCAGCCTGCATACATATATATGCTTTCTTGCGAAGGCGATACATGTGTATGTATGAGCTTGTGTGTGTCCATGGACTCTCATGGAGGACTCCTATATGTGTGTGGTAAACTTTATTTTGCACATGTGAGATCATGCTGAAACTACCCCTCCAGCTTGACACATATGGATGTGTATATAGGTGTGAATGTGTGTTTGTGTTAAATCTCCATATGAAGGTCGTTTGATGCCAGGCCTCTGAGACCTTGAGCAGAGTAACAGACACATTTTATGCATCTGCTTTTGTTGGCGCTGGAGAAAGGTCCACATGTGTGTGTGTGTGTGTGTGTGTGTGTGTGTTTAATTCTCTATGTGTGTAGTGTATGTCAGAGAGATTAGCAGTGTAGCAGCCAAGTTTCGTAGTTTTACAGAATATGATAAACCATGAGTAGTCCCACACCGCTGGTGAATGAAAACCTCTCTCTGCTTGTAAAGCTCACATCTGAACTCTGGAGTTGTTTAACAGCATCACAAAGTTTACTGAGACTTACTGTCAGCCCTTAATTGAATGGCTATTCAAGAGGGAAATATTTGTTATCTTCAATCTTTTCTGCCTTGTTGTGGCCAAATTATTATTATTTTTTTTGCTTTGTGATATATACAGTAAACAGCATTGCGGCAAACTAGCTGGTAGATGCACAGTGGCCTCCATCATCAAGAGGCTAACGACCACACTCAACATCACAAATAATTTGGCGCTTTATGTTTTTTAACCCTAATAAAATACAGTATATCGTTGTGTAAGAAGATAAATATTATTAATCTCAGTGAGTCTCATGTTACCTCTACACATTCTCATCTCAGCCTTTCCAACATGTGGTTAAACATGAAACGGCACTTTGGTTAAGTTTAGGCACAAAACTATGTGGTTAGGTTCAGGAAATGTCTCTCATCCATCATGTCTCTCATGCATCTCTTCCATCTGAGGACATTTAAAGACAAATCCATCCATATTAACACACTACCGTTATTCAGGTTACAGAACAGGAGTTGGAGCCAAACAATAAACTCCTGCTGCTGCTTTGGGTTCTTCTGAATGCGCTGGTTAAAGTGTTGAAGGGCCGGGCAGGCCAACAGAGATGTGGACATCAGGGATGTAACATTGTTACCGATGAAATTCAGTTTTGTTTTACTGTATTTAACGTTGTTATGCAGTGGTAGCTTACATTTGACATATATATACTAAATCAGGTAATGTATAATAATCTAACGGGAATCTAAAGTCAATCCAGGCTTATCTCCACAGTTACTCTCTCAGTTCACAATAGAATACTGTTGAATTATTTTTTTAGGTTCACTGTTTATGCCAGTAACATATATTTCTCTGTTAGTTTAACGTCAATTAGCCAAGGCAACAGGAGTAAATATTCATAATTTTTGTACACTTTTGGAGTGTTTGCTTGTGAAGATATCTGTAATTGTACAGCATTTAGCAGCACTTTCCTCCCGGGTTTTTCTCCTTTTAATGCGCTTCCTCTCAGCTCTACCTCTTCTCTTTCTCTCCTCTTTCTTTCTCCTGTGCTGTCCATTTTTCCTCCACACTGCTGCTCGGCATACTTGCCAACCCTCCCGATTTTCCAAGGAGACTCCCGTGTTTCATTGCCCTCTCCCAGTGTTCTCCCGGTGTCACATTTCTCCCGATTTATGACAAAATTTCTCACCATTCATTTACGGTGTATTTAAGCCCTTCAACTCTTAAAGTTTCCACCCGGATAACTATACTGCTACACCAAATGACATTTCTTTGCATGCACGTGACACGGATAAGCATGAATTACTAGTGAGTTATAAGTGAATAAATGAAATGAATATACTGTACACAGAATATACTAAGTAAAATAAAGTATTTAACATAAAAATGCTGTTGCAGTGTACTTTAAAATGCAGGAAACAAGGTCTGTGAAACTCAAACCCCCCTTGGGTTTCAGAATCCTCCCTAGTTTTGAGGTCTCAAGGTTGGCAAGTATGCTGACTGAACATTGTACTGATGTGTATTTACACGCAACCAATCGCGTGTGATGACAGGCAGAGATCATACCATCAGTTAAAAGCAGGCGGGGGGCTGATGGTCTACAGTTCTGACTGTAGCTGCTCTGTGTTGTTCTCTCTTTGATTTGACCATTTAATTTAGCACTGACTGTGTCCTCTGGCCTTCGGGACACGACTGCGGACCGCAAACCGCACCATAAACTTGGGTGTAAAGTCGGCGGGGGCGAGTGGTCCCCTGGACCCCCTACTTCCAGCACCCTTGGTGTGACCCCGACCTCCACCTCTCTTCGGACTTTCTTGCTTTGGAAAGGAGGTTGAGTTTGCAGTTTATGATCGGCTCTTATTGATGTATTTGCTTTTGAGGTACATTAAAGCCCGCTGCTTCTCATCTGCAGGGTAGGGTCTATTATTTGGAATGGTTAGATTAAATATGTGCATCTGTGTTTTAGCAGTTTTAGCATCCTGACCATGTGACCAGTGTACAGCTCTGCTCAGTGGCTCCTCCTCCTACCACAGGTACATGTCTAACTCAGCTAACTAATCGAATCCACATGAATTATTCAGAGAACCCTTCAGTTAACTTGCTGAAAGTGGCTGTCCTTAGCAACCGCAGCTTCCTACTTGTGCATCAATTGATGGCCTTGATCAAGAGCATCTCTGACTTATGTCCTGACAGATATTTCCTCTTACTTTTAAATGTCACCAATAATGTGACAAACCCAAAGGCACTACTGAAGTCTGAATAAGGATTTTTGGTTTTTTGGTGCCAGACCGATTTCAAGCCCCTACAGAAAGACAAATACCACCACGGCTTAAAACCCTACTCTAAAAACAGTTGTAGCTCATCCTGATATTACCTAATTTAAAGGAATAGTTCACCCAAAAATAAAAATTCTGTTATTATCTACTCACTCTGAAGCCATTGGAAAGTCGAGTTTCTTTGTCCATAAAACATTGCAAAACAGCACTGCAGCATTCTCCTAAACAACTGAAGAAGCTGGGGACTAGTTTTAAAACTTAAACAACCGAAAAATAATAAAATAGAATAAAAATGAAAAAAATAGTAAAATAAACAACCGAAAAAAACAAAAACAAAATAACATAACATAAAAATGACTCCATACAACTCGTCTGGTGTAATCTAATTCTCCGGAAGCTCCCAACTTGATTTGAAAGGATGTTATTTACACCCCTTTTAATCTTGACTTACGTTTTAAAACAAGTCCCCAGTGTCTTCAGTAGTTTAGGAGAATGCTGCAATGCTGTTTTGCTGTGAAGCTCCAAAAATGTTTTGTGGATGAAAAACTTTACCCAACTTTCCATCATCATGGGGTTGTGTAGATTTTAAAATGTTGTCAGTGGAGTGTATGTCTCTTATATTTGATTACTTTGATTAGTGTAGTAAGACATGGTCTGCAAACCGATACAAAAATGATACAAATTTGTACATACAAAGTACAGTATATATAAATGTATATATAATATATATATACCGTAATACAAAACACTGTGATTCAAATATAATTTGATTCAATACATTGTGAGTGGCTTAATAAACAAAGATATATCTGTGAGAGCCCAGCAAATTTTGTCTATGGCCACATTTTTTTTGACACATGTCAAGAAAGAAAAAAACAGCATGGTTTCAGTAATTAACTGCCTTCAACCAGGATTTAGCAGCCAGTGTGCTTTGGAAGTTATGTTAGCTACTAATTCTAGTGTTATTTGCCTCAGGATGACTAAGCCACGACTAGCTAACGCATGCCACAGCTGGCTAATGTTCCCTCGGACCTAGCTAGCTTTTTGGTCACATTTTGCTCCCCAGAAATTTGTTGGAGAAATTTGAAATTTGTTGTCAGAGGGCCTTAAGTTAAAAAAGGTTGCGAACCCCTGTCTTATACCACCATGTATTTAATTAATGCAGCTGCATATTTTGCTACTGACAATACAATGTACTGTAAATGTTTGAGGAAAAATTGGACTTGTTTCTTTTACTGTGGACATTTTCCAGGAAGCTAATTCCTCAAAGGAGCACACAGAAAAATAGTTTAAAATATATCTTTTTGTTCCCACACATACTGTATTTCACACAAAATGTCACAAGGCTGTTAACCACCGATCTGTGGTTTTGTCTTGAAGAACCTCTGAGTGTTGTATTAGTTTTCCAGGACGTATTGGTTAATCTTTAAAACCTTACTTTTTTTCTACATGTCATGAAGCAATAGTGCATAAGCTCAGTTGTGAGAAAAGGAAACAACGTTCTGTTCAAAAACAATTCTGCCGGCTGGTAATAAAGACAGCTGCACTGAGGCACATTACATGCAGCAGCACTTGTCTATTCATAAACTTTCAATACATATAAATACACTCAAACGCACACACACATGCATCTACACACTTTCTCACACTGACATCTCCTGTGTCTGTACATAAAGATTTCACACACACACACACACACACACACGCACTCACACACTCACACTCACACACACACACACACACACACACACACACACACACACACACACACACACACACACACACA
>JBBPCS010004430.1:0-11335 GCA_037974645.1 Hollardia meadi | reverse complement strand
GTTTTGCTGCCTTTTCATCGTTATTAGTTATGTTAGCTACTTAGCTTAAAACTGTTGGATATGTCAGTGCTATAAACTGACAAAAAAAAGAAAACAAAAACCTCACAAAGACTACCGGCATTTTTAAGGTGGAACATTTTCTTGTGCATGTCTTTCAAAGCATGAGTTGACGTCGGAATCGTTCAGTCCACCTTAAATGTCAAAATGACATTTTTGACCGTTTTGTTGAGGTTATTTTTTCGGCCTCTCTTCGGTAAGTAGCGTGTCATGCTCAGGGTTGCTTAGTTGACGCTGATGAGGAGAAGTCTCTGTTAAAAAAAATAAGCATAAGGTGTATCGTTTTGTGGCGCAGTGTAGGCTACGGCGGAGTGGCGAAGCAACGCTCCGGTGCGCTCCGGCAGCACTACACCTATGCCTCTGACACCATTGTATCCAGCTCTGCCATATAGAAAGTCTGAAGTGACACTGGAAAACACAACATTGTTATAAGAGAAACTGACTTAATGCAAGCATTCACTGATAAAATCTGACAAAGATAATACTGTCACACAGTCATAATCTTTCAGAGCTACAGCCTCAAGACATTAACATAAAGTTGGAGCTGTAGAGAAATAAAAAATAAATGTCATTTGACAGCTTGTCAGCCGTGACATTTGAATAGACAAAACTGAGAGCTGTGAAGTACTGGAATTGTGGAAAATACTTACATTACTGATGCTTTAATTCAACCGCAGTATGTTGTTCCCTCTCTACCGAGGCTTAGTGCACACACGGACACGCATATATGCACATGTATAGGCACAAAGTTCTGCAACTGCGAGGTGGTATATCCATTGAGTTATTTCCCTTCAGATAACTTAAATCCATTCTTAAATTCAAAAAGCAGGCAGGAACCATTAAAAGCAAAGCACTGGTGCTGAAAACAGACATTTAGGCTTACAGCTCAGAGAAAATTGACTCACAATCAAGACGTCCCAAATCCATTTTGAACCGTCAAGGGTTAGCATTCTTATCTCCTATGAGAGAGGACAGCAACCCTTTTGGGATTGGATGGATTATGAATGTTTCTGCGCCACAGTGTGTGCACACGTTTTTGCGTGCCTTGTTTCCGCGTGCATGTGTATGACTGAATTACCCAAGGTACCCAACTGTAGTATGTGACCTTTTCAGGCAAAGCACCACATCTGATTGATATGACAACTGGAAAAAAATACCCAAGTCAGTCACTGTATCTTTATCATCCATTTTACTTTTTCTCCCTAATCCCATACTGCATATTATCACCCTATCGATCTCCTCCTGCCAATCAGTGCCTGTCCCTCTCCTCTTCTTTTCATTTGTTTCCTCACTTCCCTATCCACTCCTCTCAACCTCCCCATCACCTTATCATTATTTTCTCTCTTTCTCTCACTCCTCTGTCTCCGCCTGCTGACTGACAGTGCAGACATGCCGAGGTAAATTGGGATGTAGCTGCAGTGACAGGCCCTTTGTATTGATTAGCTCATCTTCATCATCAATCACGGTGTCCACTCCAACACACACTTGCGAACACACGTACACAAGCACACACACTGCTTGCAGCAATAGGAAACCTGTCCAGGTCCCAGGCCTAGTAAACTAATCACATTACCTTGATGGAGTGGACCAGTGAACCTCACAAGGCCACAGCCCTGGAGAGAAAAAGGGAGAATACCTTCTGTTTCTGTCAGTACTCAGGCTAATGTTGAGACGATAAACAAGATGAACAGGCATAAAGTGGATCAGTCTGCTCAGTGAACAATGGACATATGCACTGCTTCCTCCTTCGTTCTTTCGTTCTCCGTTTATTGGTGGTAAATGTTAATTGTTACAGCTGCAGTTTCAGGCATTGTTCTTCATCTTCTTTGATCTTCTTATTGATTTTATGTGTGCTTAAACATGATATGAGTTTACAGGCCCTCTCCTGATGCACATGTAGATTTATGTGACATGAGTGCAGTGTTGGTTAATTGCGAATTTGCTCGTAAAACAAAACAATTTAGCTTTTTAAATGCTTACACTGCTACTTTAATGTGAGATAAACAATGAAAACAGCTCTGTATTGCCTATATTTTTTTTATAGTAGTTGGATTTTTTTAAATAAAGGCTAGAGTTTCCATTTTCTATTGCCATTTATTTTGTTTTTGTGAAGTGTATTGAGTCACCATGAGCTAAAACTTTAAATGAAGTTACCCACTCAAATACTTGTACAATTTACTTAAAGACATCAGAGGTCATTTTAAATTAGTTCTACAATCAAACATTTTGAGGCTCATTGGGATACAGGAACAGTTTAGACTTTTGAAGGTTGTACTCCACTTAAATTCCTAATCTTTGTTGTTAACTAGCTTTCTCAGCATGGGCTTAACTTCTCCCTTGTTTGCAGTCATTCCTCATTTCCCTGTTGCTGGCCACCCTCTTGCTCCTCACCCAATATTTTCACATCATACACAGTTAAGTGTTTATTTGTCACGGCTCCGGCCGTGCCTTCAGTGTTTTTCTGTGTTGTCGGTCTTCCTCCTGTGTCCCCTCCCTTCTATGTGTGTCTGTATTCTGATTTGTCGTGGACACGGCTACCCTCATCTGATCACCTGGCTCATCTACTCACCTGGATCCAATCACGTCATCTACTCTACTACTAAAAGAACCCTGCTCTCCCGATGTCTTCATCAGATTGTGCCCGCTCGCTACTTCCTAGTCTGAGTTATCTAGTGTTGTGTTGCCTTCGTGCTCTGAGTAATTGTTGTCTCCTTTTGTTCCCAGATCATCATCGCCTTCCCCACGAACTCTTCACTTCTTGGACTCGCATCACACAAACCTCCTCTCATCCAGCTTTCTCGTTCACCTGTTCACCTTGCTCTCTACGACTGCCTCTGTCTCACCACTGGAAACCCCCATCCACCTAAAGACTCTGCACACTCCGGACTCAATTCTAACTCTGCTCCGTAAAGTGTTAATAAATCTCTTTAAATCTTCCAACCATCTCTCTGTCCACTTTTGGGTCCAAAGCAAAATTTCTATTAAACTGTAAGATTAGGTTAGTTTTGATGAGTTCTGTTTTGTTTTTGTCCAGTTTGAACAGTGGGTTTCACAATGACTACAATGTACAATTACTATTTTTGTTAATGGAATCTGGTGTCTTGAAGGAAAGCAATATAACAGCTCTTTACTTTATAAACTGCTTTGACCATTCATATACTGTATATAAAGATAGATGATGCATCTCCACTTGCTCCCACTGTACAAAAGTTAAACCAAAATTTCCTGGATGCCAGCGCTGCCATTTTGCGCTGATGATGTCATTTAGAGCCAGAGCCTGTGCAGTAGGGATCGGGCAGCGAAGTCATGGTATCAATGTGCCTCCCACACACCCGCCCGCACAACCGCGAGCAGGGCTTAGCTGTCAATCATGATGTTTCATCATGATTGACAGCATAAAAAAAAATTAAAAAGAAACTTATCAAAAAAAATGAACACTTTTATATAGAACCACTTAAAATGACAGAAATCATCTTTGGGAAAAGTTTGATGTGCGCTTTGAAGTTTTTTGTTTGGCTAATGTCCCATCTATTAACATGGAGGGGGAGGAGCGTATAACCTATACTGCAGCCTGCCACCAGGGGGTGATCAAGATGTGCTGGCTTTAGTTTTGGGGAGTTTTCATGTTGTCCATCTTTATTTACAGTCAAAGCTAGACATTGATGGTTTCTGACCTCCATATCACCAAATGAATGTTTCCTGGGGTATAACCTGTGAATGTTACCAACTATAAGAAAAGTATATGGTTCAGTAGTTCAGGAGAGTAAAAACTTAAAAAGCAGCATGACTAGATGTATAAATATGTTTACTAGTAATTACACTGTCATTGTCTAATTTCAGTGTAGTTGTGGAAATTATTGATACTGTATATAGTACTATTTAAACACCAGCAATTACCCCTTGTTTGCTTACAAAAAGAAAATGTAAGCTATTATATATTACATATCATACAATATCTCATTCAGCCAGTAAAATATCTTGACAAAAGCCATGAAGAAACTGAACTGTCCATCTCCAAGTCTGATAACAGTGCCAAAAGTATATTTACTGTCACTCTTTTCCTCTTGCAATGATTGCCCATCTATAAAGATTTCACTGAAAAGGAACCTTTGATAACCCTTCAATTACTTTGAGTGTTTTAAGAGTCTGTTTCAGTGAAAAAGGCTCCAAACCATGTGACACCAGAGATACAGGACATCTGTCACCTTCACACGTAAAAGACATAATAAGTGTCCTCTCCACCGAGAGCTGAAATTATGCCACTTGGCAAAGTAGTAAGGTCACAAACTGAACTTTATGGTTGGCATCAGAGGGAACAATTTTCATCTGTCATTCTTTGCATATCTACTTTTAAATGAAAGTATCAAAATGAGCCAATCAGAGAGCCAAATACGAGTGGTGTACAAAGATGCGTGGGGTTACAGAAGACGTGACACAGGCGAGTCTGTGGAAAAAGGGGGCAGTTATGATAAGATTGTCTGAAGCAGATAGAAAACATGAAGGACAGACAGATGTGAGTGCATAAAAGAAAATGTCTGATTCATCACCATAAAAGAAAATCTCTGATATGTCAACACCCTTGATCTCATGTCTTTTTGCGACCTAAATTAAAAAAGACTAAAATGAAACGGGGAAATATTGGAGATGTGCTCCGTGGACTTAGAGAATCAGATATTAGTTGAGGCTTTGTTGGAAGAAGGCAGCTGAGCTGACCAATAAAAGACAGACTGATCTTTTTTTAAAGCTTGTTAATCAGTGTGATCTCCTCTTCTTATGTTTCTAAAATGAAGAACTATGATGAACATTTGTCTAATTTGCATTTTTTGTCATTAGTTTTTAGACCTGCAGGCTAGGGATGTCATGGGATGCTCCATTACTTTGGACTGAAATAGCTCATCAATAATAGGATGGAATGGCATGAAATTTTATCCAGATGATTTCCTGACTGTTTACTGACATTTATTGCTATCACAGATGGACATTTTTTTTAATTTGGAGAAAAAATGCCTCAATAACCATTTGATGGAGGTGTAAGTGTAACTGTCACGTTTTGTCCAAATACAAGCAAAACTGATTCCCATCAGCCTTTACCGTGCTTTGGTTGCTACAACATTTAAAAGATTACGTTTACTGCTACAAGAGATACAATAAGGATTTCATCTGTTTCCAAAAGAAAATTCACACACAGCAAATGAGAGAAGTTTGATATCACCTTCATACAGTATCTTTGAAATATATGGGTACAGGCAGCAACTTGCTAGCTTAGCCTTGTAAACAGCTAGCTTGGCTGTGTCCAAAGGAAACAAAATCCACCTTCAGCACCTGTACAGCTTATCTAACACAATATAGCATCTGTCCGTTTAATTCGAATACCCAACAACCATTTGGTGAAGGTGTTGCCAAAGTGTAACCATCGGGTTGTCCAAGTACCTGCAAAATGGATTCCCATCAGCCTGTGTTTTAGTAAAGGCTTTGAGATGCTTTATGTGAAAGTTTACTGTTACATGAGATAAGATTTCTGTTCCCAAAAGAAAAATTCATGTAACTCATCACAAAAATACAGCAACATAGAGAAGTTCAATTGCACACAGTATCTGTGTAATATAAGGCAACAGGCAGCGACTTGCTAGCTTAGCCTTGTAAACAGTCCAAGGAAAGAAAATCCACGTTCCAGCACCTCTATAGCTCATCGCAATATGTCATGTCTGTTTGATTCGTACAAATACTCAAGTATATAGTTTTACTGGTGGATTGTGTGCGGGACTACTTCCTGGCCTGAACCAGTGACTTCCTGGAGCCATGTCACCACTGCGAGTTTGCCAGGCAACCAGCAGAGACTTCAAGAAGCTAAGAATGTGACCCTCTGTAAAACTACAACTTAGACTCTCGGTGGATTTTGTTCGTTTCAGACAGAAGGTTTAAGATTTAGCCCAGTGTTTCAGGGACATTCAAAACAGTTGAGTAGGACACTGCCTACTGCGGACACATGTAGCACTGCCTTCGCTGTGCTACTGACTGACACACATACACACAAAGTCTCACGCTAACTCTCACTCACTCACACGCAGACAAAGCATTTGTGGCAAAATGACAGCTGCCCTGTGGCTTTATGTTGGAGTTATATAAGAGTGACAGAACACTTGTCTCTGTCCTGACTTGTCTTCTCGCACCATCACACTCACCTTCTGATAGATACACTCGCATGCAGACAAGCCGGCACACATACAAACACACACACGCACACACACTCGCAGCTCTTAGCACGTCTGTCCTGTCATGCCTTCGACCCATCACAAACTCAGAGAACAGGAACAAGCTTGCAGCTCACCGTTTTCTTTGAGAGAAACTGTACTGTGCTTCTGTTTGATGTTAAAATGTACATTTATGGAAAACAGAGACACAAAGGTTTATGCAGTAGCTTCATGTAATGCAAGCCGTCTTATCAAAAGCACAGGACTGGAAGCACCATGTGGGTCTTGAATGGCAGCGTGTGTATTTGTGTATCTCTAAACAAAAATATGCTCCCTGAGTTGCACATGGCTGAGAAAAACAGTCTATATTTGAAATTTGTGCTACATTTGTTTAGAGAAACTGGACTTGAGTTGTAAAGACAGAACAGTATGTTATTTTTCTTTGTTATGCCCTGTATATCCCGTGAGACGAAGAAGAATATGCTGATTTCTCATTATGTTTTCTTACAGAACATTATGTATTTGAATAAGTTGTGTTGTGGTTGTATGATGTGTTCCCTGTGGGCTTCCTCCAGGAAGCTCCCGTTTCCCTCTACTTACCTTTCATCTCTCTGTGTTGTCAATGACAGCAACATTTTATGTAATTCTTTTAAATTTCTTTCATAAGTGTGTTTGTGTGTGATTTCACCTATTTCTGATTTAAGGGAACAGAAAACTTTCAGTACTGGCATTAAAGCCTCAATAGGACTGCCGTAATGTCTCTTATAGCACATCGACACACAATACAAAACATTAAGATAAGCATCAATGAAACTAAAACATATCATCTCAGGGCACTCCCCAATAAATGCCTCCATAAAAGCATGTAATTTCCTCACAAGCATGAGTGCAGCTATCATATGTTCACACATATCCTCAGTATGTGCTATTATGAATGTGTATCTCATCCCCGGGGTGCTTTCCCCCTGCTACAATGTCAGCAACGTCTAATATCACAATTCTTAGGATATGTGAACAGCACACACACACACACACACACACACACACACACACACACACACACACACACACACACACACACACACACACACACGGCATGGACTGTGACTGTCAAAATTAAAGTCAAAGGCTCTATCACTCCAGGCTGGTCTCACCTTAAGTCATTTTGCGTGTCATCAAAACGCATTTTTTGCTTTTTGCGTGTCATTTAAAGCCGTTCTCATTGGGGTCTTCTCATGAATTTTCAGGCGCTAGAAAACAATGTAAGATGGCGTGGCATAAAGAGCGAGAAAGTCTGTACTTGGAGGAGGTTGGGGTGGTGGATGGGTCAAACAAGACCTTGACCCAGGAGACCAGAGTTCACGTCCCATGTGAAACTGAAAGTTGATATTGAACGTTGTTAATTCTTGTCCATAAGTTGAGTTAATAAAAGTTTACGTCACATAAGAAACGTAAGTTACATGACGTAAATAACATAACTAAACATGCAAAATGAAAGTGACGTGCAAAATTACCTTAAAAGTGGCGTGCTATTCATACACCATCCTGTGAGATCACGTTATTAAAAAAGAATGATTGGACAAGCAAATGAAGCGATGAGTTACCGGTAGCCGCTGTTTTCTCCGTGTGCTTCATTTGCAAATAATTAACAATCGAACTACACAGTAAATTTTGCAGTGTTAAAGTAACACTGAAAGAGTTACTATTCTGGAGTGTATTGGGTCCCACTCGGAATTGGTGTTAAATTGACTCTTGCCCTGGTGTTTAAGTTAACCGGAGTTAAATCAACTCTAAATAGAGTAAAAAAATTAACACTCACTTACGGTGTATAGGGTACTTTTAAAGTTAACACTACAGGGTAAACAACTCTGAAAAGAGTAGAAATTATTCTCAGTAGCATTGATAATTTACTCTTTTGTGATAACAAATCAACTCTGATTGAGTTGCAATACTCTGCTAATTAAGACTACATTGAGTTATGAAAGGTTAACACTTGAGGGTCAAATAACGGATAGGTGTTGTTACACACTACTGTGTCAATAATTGACTGTTTTTCTGTGAAAATGAAACAGCTCTAACAGATTCTAACACCCAATTCTAGGTGTTAGAATTCTAATTCTAACACCAATTAACACTGCAGAGTGTCTTTGAAACTTGACTTGATTGACTACTTGTGAAAATAAATCTCAGTGGTGTTATTTGTACACTTAGTATATTCCATTCTCGTGTCAAGTTACACCTTACCAAATTTGTTTCCATATTGCTTTTTGAAATACACAATTAAAAACACAAGTTACCACAAAATGATGCATTTAACAACTTTATTTCCAGCTCTCATGTCAGGTCAAAATATCAAAACTTGACTTGGAGACAGCAAAACCATTTTAAAACAATGCCCTTAGGTCTGCATAAAATGGCAATATGGAACAACATAAAAAGAGGAATCTGACATTCCATAACTCATCTGAACATCAAATGGTTTGAATAACACAGCTCATTTATGTAAAACACCCTAGCAAACCCCATCTGGATGCAGCCTGACCTTAAAGACATGGTAATGGTAATCAAAACACATAGCTTCCATCAGTTTTCCACAGAATAATATGCTGTCATCTTTCACAGCAATAGTCTTGACCTTACAAAACTGGCATTTCAAATGCATCCTCAGTTCAGATGATAGTCACAGCGGTACTCTGTACCATGGTGTTTTATCCACTTGGCAGACAACACACTTGTAGACAATGCAGCTCCAACTTTGGAAGCAATCTCTGTACCAACTGTGAGCTCACTAAGTGTCATCATCTTTCCTGGATCCATAGTCAATCTTTCCTTGCTAAAGGACTCCCGATACATAGCCATACAATTTTGGTGCTTTTTGGCTAATGTCTTCGTTATGTTTGTAAAACGTTTTAATTGTTTCTTAAAGAAATTATATTTGGCTTCTTAATGTATGCGCCACGTGTGACGAATTGGGCCGATGTTCCTTATACTATGAGGGTAATGTATGATGAAGTGGTGCTTTGGTAAGAGATTGATTGCAGGAAATAGCTGCTTGAAGAGCAGATGATGATCAACGATTAAATGTTTGAGGTAAATGGTCATGCCTTCTGACAGTACTGGTAAAAATACAATCTGTAGAAGCAAAAGAAAAAGATGCCAGTATTTATCATCTGTCTGTATTAAATCCACAAATAGCAAAGGCGTATTGCTCAATAAGCACCAAGACTGTATGGCACTCAACCTCAAATTATTACTTCCGCCAAACAACTTGACTCTTGGCGGACGGGTTTCGCTGCTGATTGTAAGCATAATCAAAAGTATATATTCTACCAGAATATAAGTATTAAAAAAGTATAGAGTATATATTGTATCTACAGAAAAGTTGTTGGCAGTTAGAAAATAGTGAGTGAATTCAACAGACAAATGGCGTTTCACACCATATTTATGAGCTAGTGTAGGATCTGTTTGTATAGTTTCAGAGTGCTGTTTGTTCATCTCAGTAGTCCTTAGTAAAACTACTGGATCATCTTCACAGAACACAGTTTGAAAAGAATCTTTCTCAAGGAGACAGAAACAACAGCAATATCGAGTCCCAAATGACTCCACAAAGCCAAACAAACTGTGCAAACCAAGATTATCCCCAGTAATCTGAACTATGGTACCATGAATCACATGTTTAGACAACAGAAATTTAAGTCCCTCTGTCTCGAGTACTTTCAGATCATTGACAAGTGGTTCAAGTATCGAATTGATACCATAACACTTAACGTCCTGTGCATGGAAAAGAGCACACAGTGCCCAGTGGATTTGCGGTTTCAAAGTCATCATAAAACAGCTGAATTTTAAGGCATCTTTTTCTATAGAAAACAGGGGACTTTCTATAAAATAGGTGGCATCTCTCAAGTCTGCATACACACCTTTGTTTGGCATGTGCCTGGAAATACCTGCAAGTTCTGGGTTTTGAAAAATTGTCTTCAGTGTTTCCAAAATGGGAACATAAGTAATGACCTGGTCATATGTCCCAGTAGTTTTATTTATTCTGCTGTCAAATCCCAAGCACCTTTTAAACAGGTTCAACATTTCCCCATTTCTCTGTGAAATATTTGTTTCCTTTACCTTCTGAATTTAAGCGTGTGAATGGGTTTTCCAACTTATGGAAGGATCGTTCTAATTTGTTCTTATTGTCTGTGTCCTTTGGAGATAAGCATTGTAAAGCTGCATCTTTAGCCTGATTATGAATCTCAAAAAACACTTCTTCCATGGATAAGACAAAACTATTTACAGTAGACTGACTTATTCCAGCTGCCACAAGTTGAGCAACAGCAGAGGCACACATATCTAGAGTGCTTCTATTGGACTTTCTCAACAGATGAGATGTTGTGGCCATCTCATCTACATTAGCTGACACTATCTCTCCTGCACTTATTAATAAATCCTGTTGACACCCACCTTGTTTTGGTAATTTCCGCCTATTTGGCATACCCAAATGGAAAAGCTTATAACAGAAGAACTGTAAGGCCTAGACGCATGTATGATACTTCATTTGAAAGTTGACAAATTCTAGTTTCTGAAAATGTGCCACCACCTAAACTACATCAGTTCAAACATGGCTCAAAAACATTTTTTCTAATCTTCGCCTATAATAAGTCATATTTCAATAACAATAACTGGGACATGCTTTATGTCAGGTATATGGCAATCACCCACATAACTTCTACATCTTGTCAAACACACCTGAAAACAATTTCAGACCTCGAGGCCTAACTTTATGAGAGCTACAATGTTTTCAGTCTGTGGTGTCAGTTATGTCTCCAAACCTCTCCAAAATCTCTCCACCACTAGGTGCAATAAAGAGGTGGAGTACGTAACTTCTGTCCTACGGTTGAGGCTTGAGTGACAGGAGCTAATCTGCATAGGTATTGAGATGTGGCGTTGTTCGGTAGTGACCAGACGCCATTTTGTGAAAAGCGCTGTGCTCCGTTGATTACGCAGGGATACAGCTTGGATCACACAGAGCGGACCTGGACATGCCTACCACCGTTGGAAAGGAGAAATGATTGGCTACAATCCTGAGTGATTGACATGTT
>JBBPCS010004429.1:0-11339 GCA_037974645.1 Hollardia meadi | reverse complement strand
CCCAATTATAGTAATATTTGACAATGAGTGCCAGCATATCAGTCAGTCCTATACCTATGAGGTTTAGTCCTTAAAACTATAATAATTGTAGAGGAATTTAACATTAATGTAGATACTGATTTACCTCCTTATTGGACTTGATTGGCTTCTGTCAGTGTGTACATAAACCAACTCACTATTTAAACCACACCCTCAAACTTGTTCTGACATATTGAACATTTAATAGTCTTTCCACAGAATCCTTTTTTTTAATCTGACCAATATTTAATAACCCTCAGACCCGCAAATTAAAGCAAACGAAAAAAAAAAAAAGGAACTGGCGTTACACCAAACTGGAAGAGTCTCATGAGTCTGGCATAATAGCCTTAAAACATTGCAACAAAAACAAAAAAACAATTTAATCTAATGTTTGTAATCCCCATTACTGGCTCATTCTGACCACAGTCCTCATAAGACAAATACAGACTCAGATGTGTTGGGAAACAGTGAAGATGTTGAAACTTTCTGTACTAACCTTTCTGAACAGCTTCATTCATCTGTATCTCATGTATTTTAAGAAAAACAAACATATTCGCTCCATGATTTGCATTTCAGATTTATTAAGCAGAAACTTCAGAGAACACAATGTTTCTGATCCAAACGTCTGAATGAACAACAATGATGATTGTGATAACTCATGAAGACAGAAGTAGGAGAGAAAGAAGTTGTCACGACAAGCTGTCATTCAATGCTGGTTATCATTCATCGCTGCAGTTTATCCTCGCTGCAAGATGGCAAGAAGGAGCTGGATCAACTGTTGTGTAGTCAGTGTTGCAGCTGCTGTAGTTGTTGCTCCAGCCACTGTGGTTGTTGCTGCTGCTGCGGTTGTTGTAGCCCGGGTGGTGGTACTCTTAGAGAAAATCAGAAACATTCATTGTCAAATACAGGCAGTCGATGAGTTTATAAGGATTTTTACAGGAACTGACATTCAGGTGTGTCAAATGTGGAACTCTAGAGTAAAGAGAAGGCACTAACCTCATTGGAGTCAGAATCAGAGTTAGAGTCCGAACGAGCAAGTCGTTTGTGAGCTGGGTCCATCTGTGGAAAGTCCACAAGTTGCACATTTGATATTGCCTGCCGTGTACTATTACAATAATAGTAATGGTATCAACATATAAAAACACTGGTAGCCTACTGATATTATGAGAATGTTACACTTACAGGATGAGCCAGAGCGAGGCTCAGGAGGCATCCGAGCACAAACGCTACCTTCAGCATGGTTACTGTTACTGAAAATAATGAAGACATGATCAGATGAGCAGCTTTTCCAAAATATCAACAAAAATCACCATTCCACCAGCCTTACACAGAAAATACAGAAAGACAAGGTTAATATAATTACGTTCAAGTCTTCACAACTTCAGCAGACTGTCTCGCAGATGGTCGAGGAGGTTGTTGTAGTGTTGCTCTGAATGTTGAGCTTTATATACAGTTACAGGAGCGGATGGTCATCTCATCAGCACACAGCATTGTTGGGAAATTGCAAATATTAGGAAACCTTCCACCTCCAGATTCCAAGGTGTGGCTAAAGATCAGAGACGGAAACCACACCTGGACCGTATGGTATGTAGCAATCTTTTAATAACTCATATCAGAAATAATGTAAAGTCCATTGAATTTTTCTAAAATTCACATTTAAATATTATTTTTAGTGTTGCCAGAAAATATCTTATGTTACCATTATTAGGAAGGTTCAGTCTCTTTATTCCCCACCCACCTGTATTGGCAAATCAGAAAATAGATGCCACATGAGAATACCTGGTCTTATGATTACAAATCAAGTGACTTATTGGATTATGCAGGTAACAGGCAACACCCAAGGTGTGTATTTCCCTCACCCCTCTTCTTGTTTTGGGAATTGCTGCTGGCTACACCCCCCCCCCCCCCAAAAAAAAAATGTACAGGTCACTCATTTAAAATCGTCAAAAGAAGTTCTCTACTTCCACTTTTTATTTATTATTATTTATTTATTATATCATCATGTACCAAAGATCAGAGTCAACTCAGAAAGACATTAGCAAACATCGTGTGAAATAATCGTGTGAGTAAGATGTGTCGTTTTGAGAAATGTGTGGTGTGTCTCAATGTTTGGTGTCGGATATAAGTATCAATGCATAATGGTGCCACACACATACTTGCACAGCACAGGTGAGCACAGTCCATGCTTTACGGTCAATGTCTTGCTATGTGGAAATGTCTGGTCTGCTTTAAGGCCGAAACTGTTAAGGTACATTTTGAGAGTTCAGTTTAATGTTTCTAATGACATTTACTTGCAGGTTCTTCATAAACAATGCAGCTCTGGTGTATTGCAGCTTTACTTTTGTCAGCAGTAGCTGCTCGTGTGAGTAATAGCTTTTGATTAAAAAAAAAGAAAAAAAAAGCATGTTTTCTTGGGCAACGTTAAAATGACACGGAGAAACTTTTCTGTTTTAAACTTCTTTATAATTGCGTTGTTCTCACCGAATTACCCGCTTCCACCTTTTAGCGTGGTGACGACGTGCAGTCGGGGACACAAGCCCCAGCAGATAGAGATGAAAACTCAGGTGGAGACAATGGCCACCCAGTTTGGGTATGTGGTGTTTCATGGTGTATAGTTATTTAATCGCGATGACATGGCATTTAGAGATAATCAGTGAGTCTCTTTTCTTGTTTGGGGTAGACACATGAGATGCCCCCATGGCTCCCAAACAGGCCTGCTAGAAGACCAGGATATGGAAATCCATGGGGACCCGTAAAAGGGACAGATGGAAGATGGACACTCTCTCAAGTTTCTACTCAGGGCAAAAGACAGGTATTTACCACACGCTCTTATTTATTGTAGTCTCAGAGAGAGAGAGAGTTTGTTGCGATAGTCCACAAAACATAATATGAAAATGTTTTTGGTTTTATGGGAACAATGTGATGTTACTATTTCATGGCAAGTAGGCGTAGTGACTTCCTAGAGTCTTGTTGTCACGGTGATGTTTGCCAGGCAACCACTATACTGGACTCAATCTATATCTACACCATCCAAGCCCCACACAAAATGCACAAATTGTGTTTTTTACACTTCTGTTTGTGTAGGTATTTAACAAACAAGATATAATGCACAAAATAATGAACTTTGGAGGTGTTGAGAGGCATACTTTATTTTCTATTTTCTGAGGGCACCAGGCTACTTGTTTTCCCCGCTTCCAGTCTTATTTTTTGTTTAGAAAAGTTCTAAAAAGAAAAGAAAAGTTCTTGTAGATAGATAAAATGCTTGCTTGCTTGCTGATACTTATTTACTTTGTAGATTCTCTGCACATTAAACATTAAACTAAAACACACATTAAGCATTAAACTTAATTTAACTTCAGGCAGCAGTGTCTAGCTCATAAAAATGACTTTATAAGTGCAAGGAAGCTGAAATCATATGTGGAGACACATGTGATATAGGGGAAACCAAAATTTAGGCAATATATTGTGAAAAACAACAGAATGGAGTGTTTTCTGTTCTACACCATCAGTTCTTCACCTGAGGAAACCCATTTGTGGTTAACATAATTACAGTCCACATCAAATAAAGCACTTATACAGATACAGACAACTTATAGTTGGTTGAACAGATAATGGTAATAATATACAAACACTTCTTTCTTGTTTCAGGTGTTTTTCCCTATTTTCAAGGTAGGTTCAGTTTCTTTTCTCTATATGATATTAGCACACTTTTAACAGTCGGCAAAAACTCTGATTATTTGTGTTTATAATCATTTTTTCAGGTTGACAACGTGACATTTCAGGTAAGATGATGAGTAAAAAAAAATATTATATGATATATTGTACGTTTGTCATTATAGAATATTACAATTTTTCATCTAAACATGTTGCTTTCATCCACAGAACGTCACTGGTGTAACCCTGAAGGAGGTGAACAAAATGATTTAGTTTCTTGATTTAACTTTTATTGAGGAACAATTCTCTTATGTTGTAAATGATACCATCTTCTGAAATGTTGTGTTCCACTGTCAATCGGTGTGAATGTTGCAGGGGGAGAACATATTTCTGATGCCAAAGGTAGGTGACTGAAGAATCGAGTTTTTAGTATAACATTTAATCACAGTTCAAGAATCAGAAGAAACATAATAAAGTTCAGTGAATGCTAATGACTGACAATCTATCCATAGCATGGTGGAAGAGGACATCATCATCACCATCATCGTCATCATCGTCATCATCATCATATGGTATTAAGAATGAATCTAACAACAGTTAGATCAGAATCAAAAGGAAGATAAATTATTTAGAAATTATTTGATTATTTTCTTTATAAATATAACATTTTATCACAGTTAAAGAATCAGATGAAAGACAATAAATACTATCAATGAATACTAATGACTGATAATTTATCCATGTGGGAGGACGTGGACATCAAAGTCATTTAACTCTTGATAGCAGTTATTACAATATCACTCAGCCGGTTTGATTTTTACTGCTACTTGTTTTACAGGGAGGAAGACACGGGCCTCCGGAGAATGTGGTATGTTGTATAAATTTAAAAAGAAAACGATTTATTATTTTTTATTTTACTGTATGGTTTGCAGAGAATTTAGCTTGATTTGATCGTTGATTTTATTTTTAAGACAACTCCATTGTGATTTTTTTGGTTTCTCTTCATCTCAATATCAGCAATATGTGAAGCTCATCTTCAACGCCACAGAGCCGGTAATCTCCTCTCCCGCTGCAGAATGATGTCTGTGTTTACTGCACATTTTATGTTGTCTCTCTTCAGTAATAATCATTTCTCTTTTTCCATTTGAAGAACGAAGTCTCCATCGAGTATGGGGTTTTGAAACATGTAAGTCAAGAAAATCTGAAAGCATATGGCACCATGGGTATGTGTGAATCCATTCAATGTGAAATTCATGCTCCCATCCCCTGTCTCATACAACCTTTACCAAAGGCTCTTTGTTACACAGTTATTTATGTGCCAGTCAAAGACCAACTATTTACTTTTATATTGAACAGGGATATTATGCATATTATTTGGAATCTGCTTTTTAGCACATTTACTGACACTCCTGTCACTGTACAGTAGATTGTGTGATTCATTTGAACAACTTTCTTATTTTCAAGATTGGGCTTGGTGAGATCTTCAGAGTGGAAGACAATCCAGAAGAAGAACCCTGACAACTATAAAAGGTGAAGGTGTTAGTGGAGTGATACTAATTACATCTAATTAGCTGATCATCGGTTTGCTGACTGCTGCTGACACATTTTCTTATCTCACACTTTCCTCAGGGAGGCACCAACAGCGACGAGTTTGATCAACAAACTTTAAGATCTCTTGTGGCAGAGGCTTATTCTGGGAAATCACTCCTGTAGTTTGTCATTTTCCTGTAAAAGCATAATTTCTTTATACCACAATAAATTTCTTGAACAAATGACTTTGGCAAAGTTTGTTTTATTTGACAATTTCTCAAAGCTAGATTCCTAAAAAAGGAGCAAGACAGTTTTGGTGTAATACTCGTATAAAATGAATGGAGTACAATGAAATTGCAAGAATCGCACACTCCAGCACATTTTCCAGAAGAATGATTGACGGTAGCAAGACACACAGAAATAGATTTTGGCCTGATGGCCTTGTTGTTATTTCCCAAAGTGAGATCTAAGGCTCAAAGAGGAAGGGGAAGTTTGAGTGACCCTGGAGAAACAGGAAAAACAAACAGATGTTAAATCAAACAAACAATTAAATGACCTGTAGCAATAACGGTTTTATGGCTGCATACACATGAATATATAAAAGCTTTAAAGGTTGAACATCCTTGTAAAAAATCACACCTCATCAATCCCTGGGCCAGATGTATCGCCACGAGGATCAGGAGGAATTGTAGCGGACTCTTTCTGTGTTCCCAGGGGCCATGTCTGATATCAATAGAAAGTTAGAAAAACACAGCAATTACACAGACTGGTGCACACATCTCTTTCTTGGTGAAATCATCAAAATTAAACGGTTATGTACTCACTTTTTCTGTTTGCACCTTAGGCTGAGAAGACTGCTGAAATGGAAAGATGTGCAGGACAATTATATTGCAAAAATATTATTTCGAAAATATATATATTAAGTATTTACCTCCATTTTTGGTTTACATTTTTACATTTATAGATAAACCCCTCGTGGTCCTCAGAAGTAAAAATAAATAATAAATAAACAACAAAAACAATATAAGCCACACCTAAAACATCTCTGTTACAGGCATCATCTGTACAAAACCAACAAGCAGTAAATTAGAAAACAACCCATAAAATTAATTAACACCGAGGAATGAAACTCATAAACTGCAAAAGGAATAATTTAGCAGTGCAGATACATTATATTATTTAACACTTGACATCTAAAATGGGGACTGAGGTGACATGATTTCAGCCAGACAGTGTGTGGTCAACAAGTCAGACAGTCGGCATTTCACCACACAAGATTCAACAGTTCAGCTGCATCATTCTAAGTAAGTCTTCTCTTTAGTAATCAGAGTCTGCTGCAGTGGCTCTTAACCTTAGTTTAAAGTGGAAAAAGTTAAGTTGCTGCTTCTTTTTTTTTACATTGTTTCGTAGACATACAGTAAACCAATATGCACTGAACACTTATACAATATGTAGGTCTCTATTATATAAAGCAAATAATCTTCTTTCAGCCAGTGTTTGTAAAAGAAAGAATAGAATAACATTTTTGGTCAATAAGCACAGAAAAGTCTGTACTTCATGTCATCTTCATGTCTCACCTGCAGAGGGAGCTGTGGTCTCTGTGTGGTTCTCTCCAAGGCTTGTTGACCGTTGCTGGGCTGCAGCATCACAGTGTTCCTCTGCTGGGGGTAGCCATAAGGAGGCACAAAGTAAGGGAAGCCCTGATGGATGATAGAGTCGAGTTAAATCTGCTCTGAGTGTCTAAATAATTATATTGAGCTCAATATTTTTTACTACATACCTGCTGTCTGGGAAACTGAGGAAATCCATAAGACGGGTACTGGAAATGTGGAAACATCTAAAGGACATTTAAAACAATTATTAATTTCTCCATATGACGGTGAGGATGCCTTGCGGCAGCTGAAGTGATCAGTAGCGGGACAACACTATCACAGTATCTCCATGCTGTTGTACCTGGACAGGATTTAGGGCCTGCTGGGGGACATGAGGAGTATTCGGGTCCTGCGGAAGCCCAAGCTGCTCTTGCTGGCCGTTGGGGATGAGCATAGGTGTGAGCTGGCTGACCTGGTTGGGGAGAAACAGCTGGGGCCCCTGGGGATTGAAGGGACCAGCCATTTGAGGGTTCAAGTTCACCACCTGTGGAGTGAGCAGCACCTCAGGCTGCTGCTGCTGCAGCACAAACTGGGGTAGTAATGAAGAAGCCTGAAGAAGAAGAAGAAGAAGAAGAAGAAGAAGAAGAAGAAGAAGAAGAAGAAGAAGAAGAAGAAGAGCTTTAGCTTAGTTTATATTTATTGTTTTGGGGGGGGTTTTAGCCTACACATGTAAAGCTTTTGACAAAAAATGCACACGATATATTAGTGTTGATAAACTTACCTGTGCTTGTCCAAGAGCTGCAAGAGTTAGTCCATTCAGTCTTAGGATCTGAACGCACAAAAGGATTGTATTAACTTTGGTAATATTAGTACTAAACGACAAGGGATTTCAACTTTCAAACCAACATAACAATAATAAACATTTTAGCAATCATATTTACCTCATTGCTGTTGCTTGCAAGAATTCCAATCTGCAACTGTAAAAAAAAAAGGAAAAAAAAGGACATTAAAAAATAACATGTCGTCAGTGCCATTTTAATAGGAAAATAGGAGAAATATATACTTTAGGAAGACATAGGTGTTAACTCACTGGAAGAGGAAAGCTTGTCCTGAAAAGACAGACCAACAGAAGGGCAGTCTGGAGCATCATGATGTACAGTCTGTAAAAAATATGTTAAAAAATGTATAAAATCCTATCATACAGCTACTCGTGACACAAATTCAAACCTTCACTGAAGCAATGAGCAATAAAAAAAATCATTTTACCGTTTCTCTGGTTCTGCTTTCGCTGCCTGTGTGCCTGCCTCCTCACCTCGTCCATATCCCTTTTAAACCCAGTCCATGTGAGCTGTCATCGGCCCCTGCCAACCCATCCAGACAATGTGCGGTCAGTGTGACAGACGTTTCTCATGGCTTTTCTGAGACTCAGACACTTACAACACAGAACAGGTAAGTATGTCATTAGGCATAAGTCATGTCTAACACTATGACGTGGTCTGCATCAAGTTGTTAAGTATCTGAATTTAATATTGTATGTGCTTCTCATGTGCATCAAATGCCAGCTCTGCATTGACTTTTTCACTTTTACAGGCCAGAACTATAGATGGCTTTCGGTTTAGTGGACCTGTGTGCATAATGCACTCCTTATATGGCCCCTTCAGGAAAGTTTTTGTGTATTTAAAGTGTGGCGCTTCTAGTTGTAATTACAGATCTTAAGACCAACAGGATTTTTGGCAAAGTCATGAGAAAAAAAATAAAAAGGGAAAACAAGAGCTGGGAGCTTATAATCAGACATTTGTCACAAGTTGTTCTTCATTCTGGTGCTGGCATCTCATTGGCAAATTGTGGCTGTTAATTGTTGACTGTGTTATGATTAATGTTGAGGACAGACAGCAAAAAAAAAAACAACAACTGGCAAGCTGTTTTTGTGATTATTTGAAGATTTGGACTAATCATGCACAGAGTGACTCCGGAGAGGTGATTGGAGAGGCTATAAACGTCTGACCCCACAGTCAATGGATACCCCAGTGAATATTGATCTCAGTTTGAGAGAGTCGGCTACTTCTTCCTGGACACTGCAGACAAGCTCATCTCCAACAGGACAGTCATCCTCAAAGTACACCCAGGGAAGATCTGATCTGACTGTGATCGAGCCACACTTCTTGCTTCCTATGAGGCCACAGATACATATTCAAATTTGTTAGGTTTGTTTGATTAGTTCAGATATTTTAGCCTTGTCGTAGCAGGAATAGCACAGGAGTTACTAACAACATCAATGATGACTCGTTTCAAGTATCCCAGTAAGCTATGACAGTCTGACAGTTATTTACAACAGGCCAAATGTCTTCCTCCAGCACAGCTCACATCTGCATCTATTGCTGAATTAAATGTAACTAAAGTGAGCGTAACCCAGAGAAGCTCTTCTTCGTTTACGCTTTATTATTTATTAAGGTTTAGTTCAGCACAATAATCCAGCTAACCTCTTTTATTCTGTTGATAAAACAATATGGTTTCATGTTGTTTTATTATGTGTGTTTTTATACTCATTATCCTCTAGATGGCAGCAAAATCCACAATAAATTGCACCAATGATTACAGTTTATTAGTGACAGTGGACTGGTTGCACAGCAGACAATTTGACTTGTCACAGCAGGTGGTCTTGATAACGGTGAAGACGGCCCAGTTCTATTTGTCCCAGTAACAGTGAGCCAGCACGCACAGTAGACCTTTTGCATGGCAGCCATATTGATAAGAAATAACTCAGGTTTAATTCATGAAATGAATCAAGGTTGAATCCCATTTATTGTTGCAGAGCCTATCCAGTGAGACAACACAAAGAAGCACCATGATTTAGTTTGACCTGAATGGAACAGAACCTTAATTACTATCATTGGGAACACCTGTGTTTAACCTACTGTTTCACGCCAAAATGTAGCCATCGTTAATGCACCTGTCAGTTTCCTGCTATGACATGTCAAAATGTCTGCTGTGCAACCAGTTTATTGCCTGATTCTATTCATCTGTGTAAAATCAGAGGGCTCCACAAATCCAACTTTAATTCAAAGTGTAATTTATTTTTATTGGACAGTTAACAAATGACAGTAGAATCAATTGGTTTTATTCTGAAGTGAGTTTCAAAATAGCACATAACACACTGGTGATAGACAAAGTCATATTCGAGAATAGCCATATTTCATGAGTCATATTCGATTAAAAGCCATTTTAAAGTGTCATCTTAATTATCTTCATGACAGCCTTCTTCGTCTCAGGGAGTTGTTGCCATTGTCTCAGTCGGAGCTGGAATCTGAGGAAATGAAGAGGGAATGAACGAATCAGACCTCACACGTCCATATCAGACAGCTTTGATGTCTGCAATTCTATCCGCCTAAATCTGTTCGTTTGTTTGTCAATTAATCCTACCTGAGTATTCACATTGGTCTCAAAGGTGTTGGCCTGTTTCATAATCTGACGCTGGAGAGACAAAGAACAACAATTACTCAGTGTAGCTTTCATCAGTATTTACGTGCATTAAATGTAAATACAGCTTCCTTTGTTCCTACCCTGAATCTTCTGAGTGGATCAAGCTGAAGAGGAAGCTGCTGTTGCATGGCACCACCTGTAATCCCCTAAATAATGACAGCAAGAGTTTTCAATTCCAGTGATTTGTAACCTGTAATAAAAGTGTGTTGTTGACTGAAATTCAGTGAAGGAAGTGAGTGATTACCGCCAGAGGCTGCTGTGGAGAATTCATTGGTGCCATTTGAGGGACTCCCAATAAAGGAAGCTGCCAATAAACAGGGAAGACATAAATCAATGGGGTTTGAATGGGAAGCCTAAAACAATATCAAATGAGTTTTGACATTATGTGCAACGCTAACCACATTGACTGCAGGGACAGTGTACACATTGGGAAAGGGGGCCGGTACAGCAAGAGCAGGAAGTCCAGGAACAAACTATAAGTGGCAGAGAGAGAGTAAAAATGTGAT
The DNA here is from genome assembly GCA_037974645.1 of Hollardia meadi. Taxonomy (NCBI): domain Eukaryota; kingdom Metazoa; phylum Chordata; class Actinopteri; order Tetraodontiformes; family Triacanthodidae; genus Hollardia; species Hollardia meadi. Next base: position 559 of record JBBPCS010004429.1, on the reverse strand, counting down.
TGTTCATATCACGGTTACCGTAGTGTATAGTATTACTGTATTATACAGCACATATTGCTATATAATATCAAGAATAAAGTTTAAATTAAATTATTTTGCAACTGTTGAATTCTATTTTTCCCCTCGTTGAATTGAGGTAATCTGATAGACTGACCTGAGGAAACTGCGGCTGCCCAAACAAACCTGCCCCACCCGCAGCTACCATGGGTCGGTTCAGGCCTCCTGCCATCATCCCAGGGATTGCTCCATTTGCCATTCCTCCATTCCAACCTGCCATCATCCCTCCGTTCATACCTGGCAGCAATCCTCCATTCAAAGCCGCCAACATCCTCTGTGTCTGTGTGAAGGGGGTGAAAGAAAATTTGTCATTAACCAAGATCTGTTTCAGATTATTGCACTGATCAGACATAAATTATGAATGTCTCTTACCTTGCCTGCATTGGCCTGCAATAAGTAAAGAGACCAATCGTTACATGCACTTGTATGATAGATAGATAGATAGATAGATAGATAGATAGATAGATAGATAGATAGATAGATAGATAGATAGATAGATAGA
>JBBPCS010004428.1:0-11339 GCA_037974645.1 Hollardia meadi | reverse complement strand
GGGGGGAGTGTAGGAAGTCAAAGTGGAATGCAAAGGGGGTAGAGAAAGGACAATAAGGGAGGAAGGCTAATTGAGGGGGAGGGTAAATGTAGGACAGTGGGGGAGTTGATAGACGGAAGTGGAGCCAGTAGCCACCAGCTGAATGGATGTGACCTCAGCCCCCCACTTCCCTGGGGAACAGCTGCAGGGGCCGGGCTCCCACCTGATTTACGAGGCCACTTACTGCACACAGAGGGCCACACCCAGGCCTTTCTTCTGGACATGTGATTTCTCATGTCTGTGTTTGTTTCTTTGTCGGTGAGTGACGTATGCCTTATGTGCAATACCTGTCCCCTGGAGATGGAAGTGATGAATATGCATTGTGTGTGTGTGTGTGTGGGGCAGCAGTGATGAATGTGGATGATCGCCCTCTGCGACACTTGCTTTGTGCCGAATGTGGGATATCAGGCTCAGAGGCGTAAAGTGGTACAAATATCGCCTATTATATCCATTTACCTCCACCACACCCAAACACATGCACACACACAGACACAAGTTTTAAAGCGGGTCTACAACTGATGATCCCTGAAGAGCAGTTATCTGTGATTTGTTCAGCAGTAAATCACATGCCTGACCAACAAGCTCAAATTTTTCTCAAACCTCATGGTACTTTGAAGCCCTGTTAGATTATAACAGCAAATTCAAGACTCCACTATTTTTCTGTGCAATGCAATACTGTGCTTTGCTGCTTTTGTTCTGTTCCATTCTTCTGAGAATCATTTTTGGCAAATTTGCAAATTTATGCATCTAGATTACGGGGTGGGCCTTACTCAGTTTTTTGTTTGTGACCTGCAGAGCTGCTTTTAGCCCAAACTTTTGCCTTTGTCCTTCTCTATCCACTCTTTCTCTCTTGACTGGGTTCAAATGCACTTCTGGGCCTTTTTTGGGGGGCATCTTGCTTCTAAAAACAGCCTCTGAAACAACTCTGCTTGCCAAGGTCTGCTGAAAAAACAAGGCTAAACATTTTATGTTGGTAGTAAATGGCAGATTTTTGTGTGCTGAGTCCTGTCATACTGTGTTTATTATTGTGACAGTGTGAAGGTTTAATTGCGAGAGCCTGTGAGTTGGAAATGAAAAGTTATGTGCCTTTCATTCACAGAATGACTGAGTTCAAAAATATAAAAGATATGTGGGCTTAATTCAAACATGAACTCTGGCTTCTCTTTCACCAACGCTTAAGTACTATTGCTCTAATCAAAGAAATGGTTATTATACTCAAATGGAAAAATGGGGTACTGGAGTATCAATTGTCAATACTTTGTTGGTAACAGACACCAAGTATTGAATACTGTTTTTCATGTGTTTTCAGGGCTTTTATTAGGTAATGAACAATAATGGTGACAGGAAATGAATGAAGGGATGGGAGACGAAATGAGATTTTTAGCATTGTTGACATTACAACAGACAGTGTCTGTTATAAATCAGGATTTTGCCTTTCTTAGACTTTTTAATGTCAAAGTTCTTGTACTGCTTCTTGTGTTTAGAACATTTAATATTTGAGAACAAACAAGATTGTAGAAAAACATTTTTAGTCCTCAAAATGAGGTCTACTGTAATCATTAAGCCCTACTGGTTAAAACATATGTATAACTTTGTCAACATATTGTGATGTCAAACATTCACAGCAGTCAATATAGTTGGCAGGTTTATCTGAGTAACATGTAACTATAATGTTTAACATACAACTTAGAAATTTACTGGACGGCAGATTGTGTTCCAGATTAACCGTTTGGTCTATAAAATGTCAGAAAATAGTGAAAATGTTCATTATAATTTCTGAGAACCTAAGGTGACATCTTCACATATCTTGTTAATTCTTACTAACAGTTCAAAACCCAAAGATATTTTTTTTACTGTCACATAAGTCAAAGAAAACCAGCAAATCCTCACAACTCGGTATGTGTCTTTTTTTCTTTGAAAATGCTTATTCAAAACAGTTAAAAATGAAATGATACCAAGTAGGGGTGGGGGAAAAAATCGATTCACTTAAGTATTGCGATTTTTTTTTAAACGATTTTTTTCTTCCTGGATCGATATAATTCAAATCAAGTTGCTTTATTTGCTTCCTAATGCTTAGACCATAGACTGTAAAGGCTTAGACGAGATGGAAAGACGTTACCACATTGATCCAGCAGATGGCAGCATGCATGTTGTGTGAGTGTTAAAGGAAAAACGGAGCGGACGCGAGGAAGCAGAAAATGGCAGACGGTCTTAGGATACGACCTGCACCCTCACATTTTAAATCCAAAGTATGGAAACACTTTGGGTTTTACACTTCTACTTTTACACATAAATAAAAGTCAAACGATTGACTGACATTTGATGTGCATTGTTTTTGGAAATATAACTCATGATATACAGTCTCTAGAAGTGTGATTCAACCTTTTCCCATGGAATCGCAATACTTGTAGAATCGCAATACTTAAGAATTGCAATACATATTGAATCGGCACCCAAGTATAGTGATAGTATCGAATCGGGAGAAAAGCGTATCGTCCCACCCCTAATACCAAGTCATACTTTAAATTTGACATGTATAATGTATGATTTCCTCCAAAAATGTCCTTAAATATGGAAACAACTGACAACATTGTTGGCTTATTTATTTAATTTCTTGATTTCATCTTTTAATAAATTCATTGTACTATGTCATATCTATTATAAATCGTTGTGAGCAATAAATGTTCATAGCACAGAAGTGGTTGTTTATTATTTTGACATCAGAACTTGGCTTCCTATGTTTGATCATTTACTGAGCACTGAACAGTTTGCATATGCCCTGTAAGCATGAACACATAAAATGCAAACACTGTTCTCTGTCTTTGTGAATGTTGCCTGTTAGACGCAGACATCTCAAGGGTGTTAAGTGAGTCACCAGCAGTCCGCCAGTTCAGAGACAGAAACACATTATAGTACTGTGGCTTAACAGATGTGCTCTTCAGAAACAAGTGTATCATACATTGAGGCAGATCACTAGCAGCATGTAAGGAAAATGATACCAACTTCAGATGTAATTCACTGCTTTATATTCAACAGCAGCTGTACTGTTCAGGGACATCAAGCTTGACAGTTGTATAGCGGGAAGGTTCTCTAAAGTACACGCCTTTTACTCAGAGTCTAATTGTTCTGATTAAATGTCACAGCAGATCGTGAAACAGTTTTAGAACATGATGTTCAGTCAGTCGCCCCTAAAACACCTTGAGAATTAGACATGGCAGATATTCCTCTTCTGTTCCCAAGAGGAAATGCACGTAACTGAGAGGTTACCGTTTTTAGCTCTGCAGTTTTCACATTTCATCAGCATTAGGGCCTCAGCAGAAATACGGCAGATGTCCACAGCTGGCCTACTACTGGCTTAAAATTGGATTAAGACCAAACTTTGACATATCTGTGTGTTTAGTTTAAAACATAAATGCCTGGTACTTAATGTAATGGTTTCCACAGTCTTTGTGACTTGTTGGCTTCTCTGTATTTCTGATCTCACATGAAATGATGTGGCTGGTTTTGACTGACTGTTTCTGCAATGCCACCATGAAGCTTACATTTATGGTTTTGAGTGAAATGTCTTGACAACTGTTAGATGGATTGCCATGAAATTCCGTACAGACATTTCCCACTTGGGATGAATTGTAATAAATTGGTGACCTCTTAACTTTTCATCTAGTGCGATCATAAGTTGAAATACATTTGCTTATGACCAAATACTAGTGATGATCCTAACTAATTCCCCTTAGATTTAAATGGAAGAAGTCATCTAGTCTTAAAGTAAGAAAACAGTCAAAAGGTTAAACATTGTCCCAAAAAAATATTGCGTACATTATAAGAGCCATTTGAGACTGTCATTCAAACATTCTTCAATAACATCGTAGACACAATGGTTAACCAACATTTTTAATGATAGAAACTGATGCTTGTTTGACTAGGAAGACATGACCTTTGAGTGACATTTATGTCACTATCTAATTTAAATGTCTACTGTAGCGGCTAAGCCTAAACTTAAAGCCACTGAGGGGCTGCATAGACAGGCTAATAACTGATGTGCTGGCAGTATCACCACAGTATTGTCAAGCGAAACAGTCAGAGTTCCGCTTCTTGTCTTTGATGGAATATGTATTGCTCACTGTTAATGTTCTTCAATGTGTTAAATGCAAGAATCCATAAACATTGTCCATAAATCTCCATACAGCTAAACATTTAACCAATACAACAACGCAGCATTCGTCTAAGCAGTAAAAAAAACCCTCTTTTTCCTCCTCCGTCCAGCAACACCTGTCCCCTGAGTGAAAGTTCCTATCTATATTGTTGTCACAGTTTGTGCTGGAAATACTAGGAACAAGGGCTGGGCCCAGATGCAGTTCAGCAATATTTATTAGTCCAGGAACACACTTACAGGTCAAAGGCAGACAAGGGTCAAAACCAGGTAATCAGTCCAGAAAGGCAACCAAATCCAAAAGGGCACAAACAATATACAAAGTCCAAAAAACACTAGCAAAGTCCAGGAAAACAGAGGAAAAACACAGGGAATGCTGAACAAAGACAGGAAATGTAAAGCGGAACAAGACACACGAGGAAAGGACTTTCAAAATAAAACAGGAAATAACGAGAAACTCAAAACCATACATAGGAAGTAACAAACACAAATATAAACTACAAACTCAAAACCATCACACAGGAAATGACACACTTAAACTGAAACCATGACATATTGTAATCGACCCAAAGCACAAAGGTGACACTTACTGGACCAATATGGTGTCCTACATAGACTTAGCGCTAGAAATGGCTCCTACGTGTACATTAACAGGATAATAGTAATTAGTTTAATAGCCGATTACTATTTCTGGTGCCAACTAGAGAGGGTAGCAACATTTAAATGACAAGTCTACTAATCACGCACACATACCTTCTAATTAGCATTAGTACTAACGTGTTAACATTCTAGATTAAAATTGTGAATAATGCAAACATTAAACCTGCTACACATTAGCATTTTAGCATTGTCCTTGTGAACATGTTAACATCATTTAGCTCAAATCACCTCCTAAGTACAGCCATACAGAACTGCTTGCATGGATTTAAGGTCAAGGTGTGTTTGGACAAAAAACAAGCAAATCGCCCTCTGAACTGTGCGTTTTTATTCACCCCCATACAGCCAATGTACTGTAAGCTAGCAACTGACACATTTTTCAACCCACACAGACATATCCCACACAGACGTCAGTTTGCGTCGCCCCAGGCAAATTTATGTGCATCTGACTAAGTATGAAATCACACCGCTTGTCTTGTTTAACTCAGAATTTAAACACCAATCTTGACTTATCTATATCTTGTCTCCATCTCCACAGACTGTTGAATGATCCCCTTGCTACTGTAAATATTTGTCTGAGACTGTAGACTGCTGTCATGTATCTAAATTATTCCTCTCACTGTCAGTAATGCAGGTGTCCCAGAGAATTAATGTCTGTGACAGTTTATTAATTTCCAGCTAGGTCCTTTGGTTGTGCTGCTAGCATTGTCTGAAGCAGTTCCCAGGCCTGGTTTAGGTTTAAGAATCAGACGCTTGATTCACAAAGAGAATATGCTGCCATTTTGGCAGCCCACAGCATTTTCATCTTCTCTGTTATAAAGCAATCTGTTCCCAATCTGTTGTCTCTCTTTTCTCTTTGTCTTTCTCTCCCTCTCTTTTCTCAATTGAATGCTAAATATGTCATCTTCATGGTTTCAAGCGAGAGCTGTGGCTGGTCTCCAGGCACCATGTTACAGGCTTCCTGTGTGATCCAGTTGAGCTTCCTGTGTTTCAGCAAAAGGAAGGGCCGACTCAGCAAAGACAGGGAGTTTCGGAGGCTTACTCTTCAGCAGATCCCAGCTCCACAGGCTGAGCCTTACATTGTCATAGCCAGGCTACCCCACAAGAATCCACTAAAACTAGCCGACATTTAGGCCTGGCTGGTGGTGGTGAGAATTGGATGCTCTGACCTTCTCTGGCTTCCCCAAAATGTCCAATTTTACGGATACTTGAGCAAAACTTGTCTACTGTTAACTTTCTGTCCTTTACTTCAAAAATGCAATGCATTGGAGCTATTTCATTAAGTGTAACACATTCTCTTGTCCAAGAATGAAACACTCCACTGACATTTCACCATATATATCAACACAAGGATAGTTGTCGGTTTTTCAATATGTCTATGGGGGCAGCAGAAATATTGTTTTGCCTTGTGTGATTTAGTCCACCTTTAGCAGTGATTGCAGAGGCCAGGTGGGAAGGACAAGTCAGAAATAACATGTTGGCACTGCACAACTATTTTCAACACAGACATGAAGCCATGAATGGTGATATGGACTTGGCCCTCCTCCAAAGCTTGTGGTTTGGCCTCAATTGTTTCCACTGGCCTGCTGTAGGAGGACATTGTGTGTTACCACTTAAGTGTTGATTTTTTGACTGGCAAAGTTAGAAAGTCCGGCCGAGGCAGTATCCCCCCATATCTAAATGTATCTTTAGCCTCCTTCATACACACAGGGAATTTTGGCAGGCTTCAAGCCAACATACAGTATGTGGTTAAGGGTTGTGTGTGAAAAGCAGAGCAGAAATTTTAGGACCAGCAACACGCTACACTTAAAGCTAGCATTTAAGCTGTAGCCACTACCCCATTTTTTTTTTTAATTACATAGGCCTAACTATGGGTTGAAAACTGCTCTAAAATACCTGATTAACACTTTTCATACTATCTTGACTAAAACACTTGTACTACTATGTCATTTAGCTACCAATTTGATCAGAGAAAATTCAGCAACCTTTTTAATAAAATTACCTTTCACTATGTTAAGCATTAAAGTGAGACCATGTAACTTTTGAAAAGAGATCACATAAGCGATAAAACACACTTCCTGAATTCAGGCCTGGCAAATGTCCCAATATACAGTAAATGTGGCTATTGTGGCTCCATGGCTTGTGCTGTGCTAATTTTGCCATGTCCATAACGTAAGGTAGATATTGCTGTGTAATGGACATTCAATGTGACTTTAAAGCTACCTGGAGGAAATTACTTTGCACATCTTACATGTGGGATAAATGTTGTAGAATATGATTAAGGTCCTACCTGTGCTGACATTATCTTGTTATTCTAGTGGTCTAAATCATTTAACTTTTCTCAAAATGTAAAAACAGAAATGGAAGCATATGTCATTAACACATAGCTGTGTATATTTCTTTGAAGCTAAAAATAAAGGATTGCAGAGTGAATCAGACGTGATGGAAACTCTAGCTAGCTGTTCACTACAGTTATTTTTACTTTTCTATCTGACAAAACTTTAAAAACCAGAATGCTCATGTAATGTGGAAAGTATGATGACATTTTTCTAGTTCCTTCATTCCTATTTTCTTGACTATTTTTTTTCTCTTTTTCCTTCTGTGGAAAGATCACAATTGGATCGTCTACCCATATCAATGTCCAGGATGAAGCAAAGCACCAAAAGATTAAGGACATTAATAGCTGCCTCATTAGTATTATTTATCACACAGAGGCTCTTTTGGAAAAGAGGCGATGGTGAGCAGGAACACTTTAAGGAGCAGACCTTCTGTCATGGTCTCGGAGGGTGGCCTGATTCATTGCTTTTGTCTGCTATGAGAGGTTCCTCCTGATGGTGGGGGTGGACAGAGACACAGACAGACACTGTTTGGTATTCTCCTTCACTTCTGTCCGGTGGCATGTACGAATCAGAGCTCAGACATGTTCCCCCGCTCTGAAGGGTATGTGAAGTCAAGGGGCCACTGGTTTGGTTTGGCTCACACTGGAGGGAGTGAACTGAGCAATTGTGTGGGTGGTATAATGGAGGAGGGAGATGGGGATAGGGAGAGAGGAAGGAAGCAAGGGAGAGAAAGAGGAAGGATGGGAGTGTAGGATGCCAAAGATATGGTACTGACAACAGTGGAGTGACTGGATGCATCTTGGAATGTTTTGATTAAATATTAACTCAACTCAAGATCCTCAAAGTCTATAAAGATACTTTCATCATATAGACCTGTTTATTCTCATCTTGCTGCTTTTACCAAATAAACTCTTCTGAAAAAATATTCTGTTGACCTTAAAAAGGCCTGAACAGCCAGACACATACTGTACAAATGGAGGATGGAGGATTAGGAGAGACTAAAGGGCAAATTCAGCAGAGTTGAGAAAAGTCTAACTTCCTTTCCTTTGGACTTGAGGCAACCCTTTTCCCCTCTGAGATGTGCACCGCCCTTTCCTGTTTTTCCTTTTTTTTCCCATTCCTTCTTTTCAAAGCCAGAGAAGAACAGTCGTTCTGAGTGAGAGAAGCCCAGGCCTTCTCTTACAAAGAGCACTGTGACTCCGAGCTGCTACCCTTTCTTTACTACACTGTATCTGTGTGTTTTGTTTAGCTGTTTCTCTCCCTGACTCTGCTGGCCATTATTCATGGCAGTGCTTGCTGAAGTAAGTACTTCTAAGCACTTGCAAATGCAGCTCGGTTTAAATGAAAGTAAATCCACTTATTCATGGCTAAGGTTTGTGTGGCTCAATTAAGCTGGGTATTCCACACCAGAGGTTTTCACACGGGGGTTCACGAACCTTCAGAGGTTAATTCAAGGTGCAATCAATTCCAATTCCCGATATTTTCGGAAACTGCAACATGAATAGTTAGGCTACATTATATGTGCAACTGCTACAGTTTATGGAACTGTCATCCCTGCTGACTACAGGTGGTTAACTCACTCTGGCTAACCTGTCATGAATTTAACAGCCACATCTACAAGAAGGACAGACTCAGCTCTTGGTTTATGTTTATCAATGAGACATCATCTCATCTCATCGTGGTTATGAGAAGTAAAGTCATGGGAGTTGACGGAAGAGTCACTGTGCTGATTTGGTTATACTCTTTCTGCAGGTAGCTAACGCTAGCTAACCAGCTGTCTGCACAGGCTGGCGGCTAGCCGACTGGGGAACAGGCTGGCGGCTAGCCGACCGGGAAACAGGCTGGCGGCTACCCGGCCGGAAAACAGACTGGCGGTTAGCCGGCCGGGAAACATGCTGGCGGGTAGCTGACAGGGAAACAGACTGGCGGCTAGCCGGTTGGGAAACAGACTGGCGGCTAGCCGGCTGGAAATCATGCTGGAGGCTCAGAAACCCCACCCGGATTGCAGGCTGGCCGCTGGCCCACTGGGGCTGAGGCCTGGAGGCCGGACGCCCAGCCGACCGGGAGATGGCTGTTTCCCAGGTCTCCCAACGTATCACCATCACCCTTTCTGGCTCAGCTGAGTCCTCTTTATGCAGGGAACGAAAATATTTGGTCATCATGTCCTTATCCATGTCGGCAGGGTGAAAAAATGGCTAGAAAACAGGTTGAGGGGAAAAAAAGGTCTCTGCTGGGTCCATTCCGTTGGTGAGTTCATTCTGTTACATTCTGTGCTGGAAACACTGGAGACAGGGGTTGAGGACCCAAGCACAGAGACAGCAGGCTGAGCAGGTAAAGTTTAGTGATTTATTAAACAAAAGTTAACCTACAGGTTGTATGGCAGGTGAGGGTCAAAACCAAATATCAGTCCAAGAAACAAACAAAATCCAAAAACACTAAAGGCACACAACACTGGAAACTAAGGCACACAAGGTAACATGCAAGGTAACTTACTCAATGAACTCACAACGACAGAGGGAAGAACACCAACTTAAATACACAAGACTAACCAGACACAGGTGAAACTAATCAGGGCGGAGCAGACAATCACAAGAGGATGGAAAACTAACAAGACACAGGTGATGAAATGCAGGGCAAGACACAAGAGGAAGGGACAACAAAATACAATTAAAGCTGCAAGCAGCATTGAGCGAGCCCTCGCGCCTCCACGCAAGTCGAGGTGTGCCGCAGTCGTGGTGTACCGCAGTAAATCACTACAGAATTTAGCAATTTTCACCATTTCTGATGTGTGTGCCAATTTTTGTGAATTTTTGAGCATCCCAAGCCCCTCCAAAACAGCTTCCTGCTTCATGGCGAAGCATCGAAAATCAAATTTCTGAACACATTTCAGATGAATTTAGCTGACCTGCTCACAGGAATAACTAAAAGTATAAAATATGTCATTTCCTGTTGCCAGTAGGTGGCACTATACTTAAGTTTCAACATTGACCTGCAAATGTGTTCAGGGTGGGATGGTTATCACATGTGAAATTTGGAAAACATCTGACTATGTGAAGTGGAGTTACAGCAATTTATTTATTCATGGCGAAGGATCGAAATTTGTCGTGCCGCCACGACCACGTCCCTTTGCCGAAAAGTTACCATTTTCCTCATGAAGCATCTACAAGGTCTTAAGGCAATTTCTGAACAGATTTGAGTTGGATATACCCGGCCGGCTCACAGGAATATGTGAAAGTGTAAAACATATAATTTCCTGTTGCCAGTAGGTGGCGCTCTGACTATGATTCAAAATTGACATGTGGATCTCTTCAGGGCAGGTCTCTCATCAAATCTGTAAAATTTTGGGCAGATGTGACCATGTACAGTCGAGTTATAAACTACTTCCTGTTTGGTGGCGGCACACGCAGTAAATCACTACAGAACACGTACAGTGGAGTTACAGGTGCATTTTGCCTTAGTTGCGGTGTTGTTGCTGGACACTGACCGGTCGACCGGGCTCTGAGTTTTCATGTGTTTTGGACACTGCACGAAGGAGGTAAATATCATTTCCTGTTCTCAGTAGGTGGCGCTATGACTATTACTGACTATTGACTTGTCTTCAGGGCAGGACTCCCATCAAACGTGTGAAGTTTGGGGCAGATTGAACCATGTATAGTGGGTCTACAGTCCACTTCCTGTGTTGCCAATAGGTGGCGCTATGACTGTAAGTGAATATTGACATGTACATGTCTTTATGGCAGGACATTTAGGAAACATGAGAAGTTTGGGTCAAATTGGAATATGTATAGTGGAGTTACAGACCACATCCTCTTTCGTGGCGAAACACTGATATTTGACACCCTTCCACGGCCACACCCTTCAAAGGTTGCTCAAGCTTTTGATAATTTTTCATTGTCAAGGTCTCTACTACAAGCTGAAAAAGTTTGAGGCGGATTGGACTTATCTCCTAGGAGGAGTTCGTTAAAGTACGACCCCTGAAAATGGCCAAATATGCCACAAAAATCACGCAATAAATTCAAAATTGCCGACTTCCTGTTGGACAAGAGGCTTTTTTGTAAATCAGGACATGATACATGCGCCTACCGAGTTTCGTACATGTAGGTGAAACGTACGGCGAGTAGTAATTCGGTGAAATTTTGTAGGGGGCGCTATGG
>JBBPCS010004426.1:0-11341 GCA_037974645.1 Hollardia meadi | reverse complement strand
CACACACACACACACACACACACACACACACACACACACACACACACACACACACACACACACACACACAGCTGGTGGCTGTAGAGACTCCTCATGTAGAAGAATGGAGTGTGAAACAGCAGCACTGTGTTCCAGCTGGATATTAAACCTTTAATACTTCATGAGTCTCGACTGACAGCTTTGTGGCAGAAAGCAGGCCGGGGTTCGTGTCTCATGTGAAAGTAAATGTTGACCTTTTAAACTTGCGTCCATAATTTGAGTAACGTTTTTAACTTCTGTCACCTATAATGTACCTAAACTTATTTTAGCCCAAACCGTGATCAGTTTTTTCCTAAACCTAATCAGGTAGGTCTGAACGTAACAAACTGCAGCTGTCACGTGACTAAGACAACAAAGGTCACATGACAAAAGTCAAGCCTACTTCATTCTTTCCTGCACGTTTGAAATGTGGACAGCGTTAAATGACACACGAAAAGCTTGAAATGCATGAAGTGATGCGTGAAATGTCCTTTAAACTGTGGAGCCATCTCTCCTTCATCCCGTGAGATCACGTTGGACGGATCAGGTTATCATTCCTGGTTCTCCCTGATTGACTAGCCTCCTTATTTATCACAATCTGATTAATCTGGATCAACTTTAAAGAGACTCCATCTTTCTGGCCTTCACCCGTTTTCTGTTTCCCTTCATCACAGTGTTAGAACCCTCATTCATTAGCCAGCCTTGTAGCTCATTACTTATTAATATCAGATAATGACACAGATTCAGAAGCAGCTTCTTCTCTCCTGCAGTTTTTCCTCTGTCGTCTCTCACATATCCGACACCCGACTGTTCTCAGTGTTTGATTTTCTGATCTCAGGTGAATCTTCAGATTCATACAGAATCCTACAGTTTATTATTGCTCATGTAAGTCTTCATTAGTCTACAGGCTTTGTTAAAAACTCTTAATAATGAATGCTGTGGAAAGTCTTTGCTCAGGGGAGTTCCCTCCAAACTCAATTTCATGCTCGACTCAAATTAGTTCCAAAGCATCTACGCAGGGACGTCCCTGTTCAGGAGGTAAAATACACAATGTCATACAACCACAGGGATATTTTATCTTATGGGAGAAAATATGTTGAATGTGAAACTGCAGGTGAACTGGTTAGCAAGCCGATAACAGACCAATCGGAGCGCAAAGCACTCCTCAGGTGTAAAAGTGGTGAAGTGAAAGAGTTTGAAGCAGCTGGACCAGATCATCACTGAATATAAAACCCAGCTTCCTCACGTGGTCTGATGTTGATGGGCAGAAAGGTGATAAAATATTAGGAACTCAACCTACAAGGCTGAATGTTAAAACATGAGCTAGTTTGTCATAAAAAAGTGTTTGATCTTGTCACTAAGACTCAGCTCAGCCCTCTCAGTGTCAGCCTGTCAGGAGGCTGTGGACTGTGTGTGGTGGCACTTAGCTTGTATCGTCACAGTTTCACAGCTGCTGCAGCGTTGCCTCGGTGACTTTTACACCCGGACGAGGAGGTTTTCTTTCTGGCTGGCTGCTCCGCTCTGTGTCTCCAGGTGAGATGGAGGTTTGAAAAGAAGTGAACTCTGGTTTCCTCCATCTGCTGCTGCTGCTGTGGTCTTTCTGCAGCCAAGGACAACACAAACAAGCTCCTGCTAAAACATTCCTGCATGCTGTCAATTCCTCTGCTGGAAGGTGATTTATTGCATCATTTTGTACAATATGAGGGCATCTTGTATCAGCACAGATTACCACCAGGTAACTAACAAACGTCTTGGTCCAATGAGAGTATAAAAAGTCCTGAGTGTTGACTCTGATTCACTTCCTTTTTAAAAACTGCTCATCTGAGCTGTGATTTCTGTTTTTATTCTTCATTGTTGCAGTTAGATGTGAAAATATTCTGGTTCCTGCTGCTTCTCTGATCTCCTTCCTCTCCTGATATTTCCACATCACACGCTGTGAATTAAAGCTTTATTTCAACCAAACCTGAGTTTGTGATTGTTATAACAGTTGAAAGATGTACGACAGTAAAGTTACCTTTTAGATTTTGTTGTTGTTTGTTTCTGGTTGAACACAAAGGATTTTACTCTTTATCTCTCGAGGGATCTTTTCCATAACGTTGTCAGGCAGCCAAAACACTTTTAGTGGACGTACTTTGACGGTGTGCTATTGCACACATGGATTGCATTGCAGCCCGTTCTGCTGCCAGCAGCTTCTCACTGAAGTTTAAAATTTTTTCTCCCCATTAGACACTTAGACACAAAAACAAGGGAAAATACGCACCAGGTTGAAAAGTTATCCTATGAGGTGCAATTTGTAAGATATGGCCAGAATCAACAGAGTGTGAAGAAACCACAGTTTTGAAAATACAACCGTACACCTTCTGAATTCAAGTTTCTCTCTTAACAAACTCAGACGAGCTCAATCGCCTCGTTAACTCATCGTAAAACACGCTTCATTCAAACGAGACAGAAACCAAATAAAACTCACTAAAACCGTCTTGGTTTGTCTTTCCACAATCACCTCTGAATCCTCAATTCACAGAGTAAGATGTGAAAATATTCCATCTCTACATGCCCGATCTGCTGTCTGATCTGATGTCCCCCCCTGCTGTGTCCTGTCGTCCCTGAAGTCATAGTCCTCGTCGCTGTAAATCACCTCCGTACTGTATCTGCTGTCATCAAACTGGCCTCCACCGGTCTCAGAGGCTGTGTCCGGTCCTCGTCCGCGCAGCCCGGGTTGAAATGAGCCCCGTTGCCCGTGATGACTCCCTCATTTCAGTCAGCTATAGGGCCACTCCACCGCTAACTGAGCTAACGCTAGCTATAGCTACTGACAAAGATAACTAGCAAAGAGAATAGTGAGCAGCATTTGGCGGTTACTCTAAGTAAGACTAAGTTGTCCTTTAAACCATTGTAACCATTTACTTTTAATCTCCTTCCTCCCCCCATCATTTAATTCTCTCAGTGTGCTCGGCCTCCTGAGAATGTATTAACAGGCCGGACATTCATCAAACTGACATTATTCATATTCATCGTCCCCTCTGCTGGAACGCTGCCGTGTTTAAGATTAATTTATAGGGATGAAAGAAACAGTGGAGAGTGGACAGACTTTTAATCACTGCAGTGACTCAGAGGATCCTCAGTTAATTTGTCAGCAGATCAGACATTGATTGTTTTGTTGTTGTTCTGTTCGTAGGATGAGAAGAATCAGGTGCTGACCACGAACATCTGGCTGCAGCTGGTGAGTTTAAAAAAATCATCCAGATTTATAATTTCCCCCCTTCTTTAACCCCCCCAAAAACAGTTTCTCTATTCCCTTAAAGATTAAAGTTGAGCTGAAATAAAATTGTCTTTTTAACTCTTTTAGGTCATATCCACGGTCACATGGTGCCCCTATTTAACTACAGTATATACCTATGCCCAAAACAATAAAAAAAAATAATCGATTTCTTTGTGTTTTTATATCAAAATCTGATCATGTTTTATTCTAGTAAAACAATTACAAAGTCATATACAGTAACAATTTTTATGTACAATATGCTATAATAGCCATTATAATGAGGAGTAAGGCAAGGCCGGGCCACCGGAGAGACAAGCGATCGGTGGCCCCACTGGGTTGAGCATGTTGTAGAGTTTGACAAGTTAGTGATGCAAAATATACACTGACAGTAGATGGTTTGGATGGTTCCTGCAGTGAAAAATGAGCACAGTCTATTTCCTGTATCAGTCTCTATTGTCGCCATTAAAGCCTCTGTACCTTTAGGTGCTTTGGTTTCGTTTTGTAGCCGTGGCCGTCGACGCTTCAGAGTCGGTGTGAATCTCTGCTGGACCCTCATCCAGCCTCCCTCACCCACACTGTTCCCCTGGCTTGGGACTACAGATCCATCACAGAAAATTAAACCAGTATCACTTCAGGCGTTACAGATGGTAAGCAAACATTGATAATAAATGGAAGCCTGCAGCCACATCATCCCATGCTTCCTTCAATTCGGCTTCCAGAGAGACTCTGGAGGAATCGCACAACTCCAGCGCTGGTACTTGACCCAGATAAGTTTGCTGCTATGAAGAGAAACTTGATCCAGCAGGCAGCGAACAGAGTGCCAACTTCTTTTTCTGTTTCCAAAAATACT
Source organism: Hollardia meadi (assembly GCA_037974645.1). NCBI lineage: Eukaryota > Metazoa > Chordata > Actinopteri > Tetraodontiformes > Triacanthodidae > Hollardia > Hollardia meadi. The sequence goes on along the minus strand of JBBPCS010004426.1, from coordinate 7,214 downwards.
TCATGTACCGCTCTGCTGCTTGCTCTGTCGGAGTCGTCGGTTCAACACCTGACAGCTCCTGCACTTTGGCACTTCATACCGTTCTGATATGAACTCCTGCCTCCTCTTTGTTCATTCGAACTTCGTGTCAGGCTATTGAAAGCTGCTTCTCTTTTGCCTTTTGTCAGGCAGAACTGACTGGTGTGAATGTCAGAGCTAATGGAGAGCGCAGGAATTCATTAGGAGAGCTTCTTAAACCCATTTCATGCAGCTGTCCAAATTTAATTAGGTTTGATATCAGGTCCTGTGGAATGTGTGTTTGGAAAGTGGTGATGCACTAATCCGGCCTAATCTGCTCCCTTCCGATGGAAAGGTTGGTTCCTCCCCGGAGGCTCGGCATTTCTTCTCCGCAGCACCCTCCCAGGACCAACTAGTCTTTTAGCTTAATTTAATTTGGCGTCCTCCTCTCCTCCTCCTCCTCCTCCTTCTCCTGCACTGCTGCTGGAAGCATTGTGTTTTTCTTGAGAAGGGTATGAATGTCTGTAAGCGAGAGGAAACATTTCTGCACCGGTAGCTGTGTGGGTTTTTTAATGTCAGAGTGTTACTGCGGCTTTTTCGACAAACTAGAAAACTTTGACTCACTCTGAGAGTGAAGACAACATTTTGGAGCAGATTTTTACCTTCAGGTGCTAATGAACAGCTTGGTTTCATAATAAAAATGTTTTGGAGTATCCTTTTAGTTTAAGCTGACGGTGCCCAGATGCACATTACTGACTTTAACATAGGCAGGGTCATAAACCATCCCGTCCATGGTCAAGGCACCAGATCATCACTGAATGTCATTATATACAGTATATACTGGTTATAAATTAGTTATTTGTTTTGCATTACCTGCCCTTTAGTGCCACCAGCACCAACACTGGAAATCTTTTAAAAGAAATATCCACAAACAAATTCCTGTTTCCCAGAGGATGAACTCTTCTTATTTGAGCAGCTTAGTTTTCTTGTAGCACCTCTTGATTTGACATGAAGACAGACTATACAATTTTATCTCCTCATAAGTCTCTGAGAAAACTTAATCCTCAGTATTCCGTCGGCTCAGTCTTGTCTCTTGGGACTGAGAGCTGGTCTTTAACTGATTAGTCTTGTTGAAAAGGAAGAATTAAAATGTCCTCAGAGATCCAAAAATAACGCGGAACTCTGTCAGGGGGGAGAATCTTATCATAGAATACAGTAAAAACGAATGAACGAGCAGGACGAGGCCAGAATAAACCCACAATGAAGTTTTATCTAAAAGCATCTCCATCTCCAGTCATCTGTTGATGATGAAGCAGTTTGTGAACTGCTGGGATGTGTTTTTCTTCCCCTTTGAGTCTATTTGAACCCCATCAGGTTTCTTTTGTTCTCATCCGGTTCTGACTCACAGAGTCTAAACTATTACACCGCGTTTAGACATTGCAGGGTAATTAAATTAGCAGCTGACCTGTACAATACACAAACTCGGAATCAAACGTGAAGCCAATGAAATCGTGAAGTTCTCTTCATCTCAAAATGCTTTGCTGATGATATTGTGTTTATTGTCAGACTCTCTTTTTAAAAAGTCCGTCCTCCCCTTTTTGGGTTGCTTTGCAGTGTGGGCCGGAATGCTGGAATAGCAACAGGATTTTCCATCATTGAATCAGGCTTCACCATCTGAAGGGCCAGTTGGAATACCCTTTATCTAAATGTCTAGTTTTCTCTGAGACCACTTTAATTTCAACATGCTGAAAGGTTATTATGGAAATTTTTGCCCAAAACTCCTGCCTACCCCAGCTTTAATTTAAACTTTTTATGTGCAATTTCAGAAACTTGAAACATTTAATACATGTTGGAAAACATTTCTTAGAAATCTTTACCCCACAAGTCATCAGATGTGAACTTCAGAGTCTCGTCTTGTGTTTTTTTTGGGGGGGGGGGGGTATCTCTGCAGCCGCTGCGACAGTGAACAGATTCCCCGGAGGAAAACATGTCAGCTGTCTGACAGGAAGTAAACATGACTGAGAGAGTTGTGTGCGACCTTCAGCCCTCATGGCCTCAAACTGTCAACACAGACCAAAGAGCTCACAGAGGTTCTGTAATGAGGGCCGAGCAGAGCCACAAGAGCTCTGTATGCAAATCAGACACCAGCAGAGTCCTGATGTTTCACTGTTCTGTCTCACAGCTGCGTAAAAACACAGAGTCACATGAGATCCATCAGTGTCATGTAGATTTTGTTTCAGACGAAAAACTCATCGCTTCAGGACATGTTTACGATTGTCAAACCTAGTTTCTATTTTTTTTTGCTCGTCCAGAAAACAATCTTGAACTTATGTCTTAATTCAATTAGCTACCTAAAAGATTAAATCTTTTGGATGTGATGGGAGTAATGTTTGGGTCACAAAATCAGGCTTTATTCATTTATTTTTATGTCTCTGCACTGGCGATAGTCATGCCCGGAGGCATTATGTTTTCGGTTGTTTGTCCCTTTCTTGTGAACATGATATCTCAGGAACACCTTGATGGATATTCTTCAAATTTGGCACAAACATTCACTCGGACTGAAGGATGAACTGATTGGATTTTGGTGGTCAGAGGTCAAAGGTCAAGGTCACTGTGACCATTTAACAAATTTTTTGTCATAACTGAAGAATTCATACGCTAATTATGACGCTAATTTGACACAAACTGTGCTGATTGTTTAGATCTTCTGTGCTGCCGGGTTCAACATGTGTGTGAAGAATCCATGTTTCAGAATTTAGAACATCCATATTTGAAGCATTGTAGTCCACCACAAGCTCTTTGATTCTGCTGATATTGAGCTTCAGGTGATTGTTGTTGCACCATGTGACCAAGCTCTCTATCAGTAACTACATATATTATATGTCAGACATGGATGGAAACTGTAACCGCGAGGCGGATATTCTAGTTCCTTCTTTTATTAGCTTATGTAACAGGGACAGGGCGCATTAATAAACATTATTGGAAATGCACCAGAATTATTTGGTTATTCATAGTCTCTGGCCAGATGTAACATAGTAACTCTGATAAAGAATATAGGATTTAAAAAATGTGGTTTCTTCCCCTCAGACTTCCCCTTGACTTTAACAAGAGCTCAGATGTGAAAAGTGATCGATACAAGATCTGTGTCCATGAGGCAGTGAGAATATAGATGTCTGTTACCTGGAGCACAGTTACAACCTTCCAAATGTGCAACATTGACTTTAGAATACATTTTCGTGCCTCGAGTACTGGTCCGTGATTACATTACATGTTAAGTTTGACGTCTTACATCAGCGGCCTGATCCTGAATGGTTTTCTGCCCCTCTGTACGAACAGGAGGACCAGGTCTCTTATAAAATCAACACCAATAAGGTCATGTCCACAGGGATTAAAATTCCCACCCCAGAATCGAAAGTTTTTGTAATTTATGTTCCATTTTTCTTTGTGTAAAACATGCTAAAACAAGTACATTTTGGGGTATAAAAATAGCATCTGTGTTGGTGTGTGTTTGCAGTACTGGACGGATTTCTACCTGCAGTGGAACATGTCCGACTATCCAGGTGTGACCAACGTCAGATTCCCTGACAACCAGATCTGGAGGCCCGACATCCTGCTGTACAACAGGTACACGACCTCGCTGCTGCAGGCAAACGGCCAGGAAAACACTCGCTTCATGAATCTCAACTCTGTGCTCGGACTTAAACACTTATTTTCGATTTTGGAATGCCCATTGACCATGAGTTACACACAAAACAAAAATGTTGTAATTTTATACAAGAACTTAGAATTTTAGATAGCTGATAAAACAATCTTAACTCAAGGGCTACTTAGTTGTTCGTTAAAAGTAAAAATTAAAAAGATTAAAAATTTCACCTGCACACATATTTAGTTTCAGCGTTTAGTAATACAGAAATATTACTAATATATATAATATCATCTGCTTGAATGAATAACAGGCTCTTGTCACCAGTATTGGGTAACGTTACTTGTTACACTGAGTACTTCGGTGTTAGCAAAAATGGTTTAATTTCAGCTCGGGGGTGTGTTCGAGCGGAGATCGCTATCTTCGTATGTAGTAAATAAACAAAATTAACTCACAAAATTCAAGAAAGGTAACAGAATCTTACTCGTTTTTCGTAATGAACAGAAAAATACAATCGTACAACTTCAGAATTCAAGTTTCTCTCTTTTAGCGAACTAAGACGAGCTTAATCATCTTGTTAAATCGTCATAGAACACACTTCATTTAAACGAGGCATAAACTAAATAAAAGTCTCCAAAACCGTTTTGGTTTGTCTTTCCACAATCACCTCTGGTTTGGTGGAAATAAACCCGTAATTCACAGAGTAAGATGTAAAAATATGCTGCGTCCACATGCCCTTAATCCCTTCAGAGTTAAACTTTGTGCAACAGTTCAGACAATCGGCCGTTCCGGCTCTACTGAGTTTTCTTCTTTAAACTGTCAGAAAAGAGACGGAACAACAGGATTAGTTTGTCTCCGGTGGACTGACGATGTTTTAGTTCACTGAACGAAGCCAAAAGACAACTCACTCAGTTCACTGTTTGTTTTAATCCCTCAGTTCTGATTCAGTAAACAAGCTAATTCAGCTAATTCCCCCCTGTTAGCAGCACCAGAGATAGGTCCTGTCCCTGTCAGGATTAATACCTCACCGTTAACACACACATCAGAGCTGCAGGCTGTGGGAGGCTCGCAGTCAGATGCTTACGAGCGTCGCAGCTCATTAACTGAGCAGCTCTGGAGCAGAGTTTGATCCTGGTTGGGGGGGGGGGGGGGGCAGTATTGACCTGACTGGCTTTAATGAGAGGGGTCCAATGAACGGAACCGGAGCCTGACTCTGAATTATTATGGGTCATAATTATTATACTGGGTCAATTTTTTTTTACAGCAAACTTACTGCACTTTCACTTTCGGGTTTTCTTCTTTCAAAAGCCAACAAATTCCTCCAGTTTGTACCAGATCACAAGAAAAACACACAAAAAACAACGTAACAGATCTCTTTTTGTTTTGTTTGTTTGGGGTTTGTTTGTGTGGCCAGGTTAAATGCTGAGCGAGACATTTTACAGTTAAAAAATCTACTTTCTCAGAGATTTGTGATGGACAAAGTAAGCAATGGTGACACTGTTTTTAAGCTTTAACCAGTTTTCTATGCTGCAATTTCTTGTCACTTTTCAGCCAACGTATACACCAACACGATAGGCCTATATCTGCAATAAGCTAACATCTGTTGAAGACGTTCTCACTCCCAGGTCGTCAAATACAGCAGCTTGGTTAATGGTTATAAAAGCTTCAAACTATGACGCTCTACTTGCCCCGCTAGCGCCAGTTTTTAACGTGCACGGCTCTGCGGTAAAATTAGCAATAATAAATATGCAACGTCCCGTTAGACTTCCAAAATTGGACTTGTATTAATGTTGTGAAACAGTTGCACTTTGGTTTGGTTTAGCCACAAAAACTGCTTGGTTAGGCTGTAGAGAAAGATCAAAAAAGGTGTGTTTGTTACGCAAGTTTAGTCATGTTACCTACAGTAGGTCAGCTATTCTCAACCGGTGGGCCTCAGAGCATCATCTAGTGGGCTTTGTGATTTACAAAGATAGTTATTTTTTTTTATTTCTAAAGGTGCTCAAGAATTCAAAAACTAGCCTTCATTTAGGCCTGGGTGTTTAGTTGTCAAGCCAAAAGGCTTCCCGTTGGTTAAGCAAATGGGTTGTTAAGCAAATTGAGCATATTTGTCCTGAGAGAGCGAGCTGAGGAGTAGTAGGGGTGAAGTAATTTGGACAGATATGCAGGAGCCCGGCTGTGGATTGTATTGTGCTATTTGAGTTTTAAACATTAAGAGTAAAACAGACAAAGGACATTTTTTGAGAAATTAAGGAAAAGGAGAACAATGTTGGAAACTGAGAATGCTTTGAAGTCTGAGGATTTGTTTTGAAAAAGTGAGGATTTTTTGGTAATGTGAGGATTTTGTCTGGTCCTGTTTGAGGGTTAAGTTTCGGAGTTCAGACTAGAAATAGGTTTAGATCAGGTTGGAGGCTGTAGATAATACAGACGTGTGTGTGATCAGCTGTAGCCTTGATGAAACTATGATTTACTCGACACCCTGACCTTACGTGCCACTGATGGACTGTTAATCTGTCTCTCGCCACAGTGCTGATGAAAGGTTCGATGCTTCCTTCCACACCAACATCTTGGTCAACTCCAGCGGCTACTGCCAGTACCTGCCACCAGGTAACACACCCACAGACCCACTAAAGCCCCGAACATGTTTGATAGAAACTTTAACTGCAGATAAAAACTGGGAGGATTTTCCAGGGTTGGTGATGTCATGGTCAGTCGCTTCAGACTGAACTATCTCAACAACTATCAGACGGATCGCAGTGAAATTCCTTTCTGGTGTTCGTGTTCCCCAGAGGATGAATCCTACAAACTTTCACTTTTCATCAAAATTTTAATTTGGTTTATGAGCAACTAATATTCACTGCTAGCATGCCAGCAGGCTTAAACAAGATAGTGAACAGATGGTGAAGCCTAGTCTGACATGGCTGCTAGCATGGCTGCAGGGAAACAAAACTAATGTATGTAAACCAGCAGCGTAAAAGAGATTCTTTGAGACCATAGGCGTTAATGTTTTACACATAAAGTCTGCACCAGACGCCAAAATAAAATACGTTATATTTCGATGTTTTATACGTATTGTTTCGTGTCAATACGTGTCACATTATGTTCAGATTACATGTTCATGAGCTGATTTTTATGTCGGGAGGAGGAGGAGGAGATTTTTCTAACCCTAATCAAGTTGTGGAAAGAATGCCAACATTTATTAATGGCGATTGGGTTGCCAAAAGTATTTGCTGCTTTTAATTATATTGAAGTATAGTGTTTTAAAGAATTTCCTAAATTTGTACAAAAGAATTATTAAAAAGGACGGAAATGCTCTTTTAGTTTGAAATTTGACTTTTGATTTAGACTTATGAGGGTCACAATATATTTTTAAAAACTCTTTTGTTAGTGTTGTGATTCCAAGTTGTTTTATTGTTGGCGTCGCAATCGCAAAGACAGCGTCAGCAACATGCTAGCAGCCGGGCTACTGTCCAAAGCAACCATGAGAATCCCAGTTGGACCCAGAAACTCTGGTCTCAGTGCTGTGATAAAGGCAGAGGAAACACCCGGTTGTATTAATAAGTAGGCAGGTCTTGTT
>JBBPCS010004425.1:0-11343 GCA_037974645.1 Hollardia meadi | reverse complement strand
ATTAACTTTTAAAGCACTCCATAACCTCTCCCCCACTTACCTCACAGACCTCCTTCAGACTTACACTCCCTCTCGCTGCCTACGGTCTTCATCAGCAGCTCTACTAGCAACACCAGCCATCAACCTCAGCACAATGGGTGCCAGGGCTTTCTCCCACGCTGCACCCAAATTCTGGAACTCCCTTCCCCATCACATCCGTACACTGGAATCCTTTACAGATTTTAAAACTGTTCTTAAGACCCATCTTTTTAAACTATCTTTCTCACTTTAATTGTATTAATTGCACCTTATTTTAGATTACCGATTTTCTTTTTTCTTTTTTAAAAACTTTTTTAAAACTTATTGCTGCCCTCTTGTTGCTAATTGCATGTATTATTGTTGATTGTAATTGTTGATTTATGATTCTAATGCTGTTTTTATACGATGTAAGGTGACCTTGAGTGCCATGAAAGGTGCCACTAAATAAAATGTATTATTATTATTATTATTATTAATAATAATAATAATATTATCTGACGTGTTATTAACGTTATTTCTCCTGCAGTGGAGAGTAGCCTCTCTGCTGCACCATCGCGGGTGCAGGGATTTTGAGGTGAAACAGATGGAGCATAGAGGTCTTCACCACAGAGTTGGTCTAAATTGTTTAATGCTGCAGTGTATGTTGGTCAACCAGTCTCATTTGTTACCTCTGATCGCTGCTTCACTCCGATAACATTAGCGTAGAAAGTATTTGCAATGTACTTCACATTCGCCTTGCAAATTTTCAATTCTTCAAGAATTTAATTTTTAAAAAATGCTTGCAGCCGCTGCCTTTTTTGAAGATGAATTATAAGACAACTTTAGCATGTGCTCACTATCCACCGCTGCACTGCCCTCGCATTCGAGTTCTGCCTTGTTTGTTCTGTCAACAACACAAACAAACATTGAGAAAATAATTTTTTTATGAATTGATGCACAATCAAGAAATCAAGATTCTTGTGTCAATTATTTTTTTCACCCACAACCAGAGGTGCCGTGAGCTATATTGAGCCACTTGTCACTCAAATGTTCATGTAGAGTCTACAACCGGAGATCCGTATGCTGACCACCGGCTGCCAGCAGGCACTCACGGCAGCAGACAACCCACCCATGATGGCAGCAGGAGCGGGAGCTGCCCGCACGGAGGAGGGCGGAGAGCGCCGGAGAGCCCGACAGGTAACCTTCCAGCCAACTCTGGAGCAAGGGAGCACCTTGGCGTCGGGTCGTTTCCCAGCTAGTGCACAGAATTAAGCTGTTGCAGGTATTGTCTTAATGTTATGAGGTTTATTAGTCACCTATACCTGGCCTACTTGGGTGGCTAAACTGTTAGCTACTAGCCACTGACATCTAAGACTCATGGATCAAATTAATGTTTTCTGTGTATCTTTGAGTCATTTATAAACTTATTTAATTCTGGTAGGTTTCTATTCGTCTTGTTTCTTACTCCTATTTTATATTTAAGTCTATGGTGAGTGGCATTTGTTTTCTCCCAGAGAGGGGCGGGGACGTGTTGGAAACTTTCTTCTTCTTCTGCTTCTGAATGTGCCGGTCTGATGTCAGAGATTTTTAAATACCTTTTCTTTGCTTGAGTGACGTTTTACAATTACAAGCTCCATGGATCAAAAATTCATAATAGAAATTGACCTTCTTTACAGTTCAAGGTGTCCTGTCCATAGTTTTACGGACGTCTTTATAATTATGGTCTATGGGGAAAATATTTTTTGGCCATGCAGGCACCATGTAGTCATTGCAAGAACCATGACTGGTCAACTTGGGCCACTTGTGTTTTCTCTGACAAGTTTTCTGATGCTGGTGATTGCAGACGATGAAGACAACATAAGCAAGCAAGTAAACCTAACCCTTTCCACAAACACTCATCTAACAAAATCATCTCATCTTCACATCTTCTGTTCACGATGATTATCACACCTGATCATTTATGAATTGTGCTGCCATCAGCAGGTGAAAGGTTAAGTATAAACCCAGCTTGCTAGAGGACCAGCAGCTGTCATATCATTTAACTAAACTGCTAATAGCAGGTGACACACATTTGGGACAAGACCTGGACTTTGGTTACATTCAGCCAATGTTATATTAACTCTAATGATAAAGCTAATGTATTAAAATGAAATATGACAAGAAGGAAGGCAAATCCACGTCTTTGTTCAGACAATACGGCTCATGGTCATGGTGGTGGAAAATCGGAGACAACAAAGTCTTGCAAACAAAGAAAAGTGAAATCAACAGAGCAAACTAAAATCAAAGTGATTCAGTTCACACCTAATTTATCAGAAGGGATTAAGGGGAATTCTCAGAAAGACCCATTTGTTGGCGTAATAACATTGGTTTTTGTGAGTCTTAGTTTTGTGTCATGTGGTTGTAATTAAATGTCTGACTGGCCGTTTTTCCTCAGTCACTCTTTTTTCTTACCAGCAGTATTTTTTTTTTCCAGTTATATGATGATGATCATATGGTCTTAAATCCTTTACAAAACCATTCATTGGAAAGAGTATATGACCACTCACCTTGAAGAAAAAAGTGGTGGTGTTGGTCTTCATGTCTGTGTGTACACTAGAAAAAAAAATCTATTCAGATATATATGCTAAAAAATATATTTTATCTTAGCTTTTAAGGCTAGGTTTTATTCTTCACAAGAGCAGGTTAAAATTCATGAACTGATTATTTAATCCATACATTACCATATGAAATGGAGTGATGACTTCAATAGTAGGCTACCCCAAATATCACAGGTCCACACATCACTGAATGGTAGAATATCATTACTGTTATGTGTCTTCTGCTGAAGTCTGCAGATTATTCAGTGTGTCTCAGGTGCCCCTGGAAATTCTAGCCCCCCTGAGATGTTGCAACTCCAGGTCTCCCGCAGAGTCTGGATTAAGACGGCACCTGGGAACTCTGGTCCATTGAAACAAAAGAGAATTATGGGATTTGCTGCAGCTGTGTTGGTCCAAGATGAAAAGCTTTGTTTCCATCAAGATAGACTTGAATGAAAACCAAAAGTATCAGGCTTTTCTTGTCACTTGCAGATTTTACCGGCTGTAACTAGGTAGCTAAAAGGACTTAAATATGCACAACATACATGATATTGAGCTAAAAGTCTGAGGCTAAATCGGATGTCTGAGGGGAAAGGTTAGTATCTACCAGTGAATGATTCATGTCAAACGTTTAAATTAAAAAAACTGTTATTCTTGTATTGCAATGTAGATCTAGTGAGTGCCAGCCTTATACGTGTTATAAGCTTTATTCATGAACAAGACAGAGCTTTGATTTACTGTATGCTTTGTTTTTTATTTTTAAATTGTTTTCAGACTACGTTTCACTTTGAACATTACACGAGAGAAGAGCATTTGGAATTAAACCATAAATTGTATTAAATCTAATTTAACAAGTTTTATTACTGGAGTGTAACCTCCCCAAATCTACTAAAGTCGACATGTTAGTTATGAGTGGGGCTTTTTTTTTTTTTTAACATAACCTTTAACCCAACAAAATAATATAGTCTGAAATGATCCTGGTCTTGAAGTAACATTGTTGCTAGGCCTTATATACTTTAAAGGTACAATTTAAGATATGACCAGAAATTCAGTTTAAACATTCAAAAAGGGAACTAACATTATCAACAGAAACAGTGAAGAAACAGATGTGTTGACATTATGTCAAAGAGGTCTATGTATTGTGTTGCAGAGATATCTACTGAAGTTAGCATGCTAGCCAGCTAACCCCGGCCCGTACTGTCTCATAATACCACTTTGTACCTCTTGAGGCGATAATCCGACAGCCCCATGTAGTTTCAGCTGGGAGATGTGTATGAGCGTTTCACCTAAGTTTCATAAGCTCTCTTTGCGTTTAGTCTACTAAGTAAACAAAACAAACTCACAAAATGTAAAGAAAATAAATATTCTTACATGTATTTTCCTTAAATGGAAAAAATTACAACCGTACACCTTCTGAATTCAAATTTAACAAAGATGAGCTTAATTACCTTATAACTCACATTATACACTTATATCACAGAGAGCACACTTAATTCAAACGAAACATAAACGAAATGAAACTTAAAAAAACCTCTTGGTTTGTCTTTCCACAATCCCCTCTGGTTTGGTCGAAATTCTACATCCAGAATAAGATGTAAAAAATATTCTGTCTCTACACACCATTTTCGGCCATTGCTGATGGCCAACTGCATCTCGCTCCTCTGCCGCTTCACCTCTCTCCTGTCCCCGCCTGCCGTGTCCTGTTGTCCTCGAAGTCATAGTCCTTGCTGCTGTAAATCACCTCTATACTGTATCCCCTGTCATCAAACTTGCCTCCACTGGCCATGTTCACTGGGAGGAAGCTCAGCCCAGTTGCCCATGGCGATGCAACTAGACAAACCACGAGCAAATTAAGAAAACATCTTCATCAATTTGACAACATGTGCACTGCAAACACGCACAACACACCAAAACAGAGAAACATGCTGCAAACACTGCAAACATATGACAACAGATATTGATGTTTCTAGGGGACAATAAAAAGTGATGGAAACATGGGACATGCTTGTTTTGCGACCATTTGTGATTCTCAAAGTTATTGAAGTTGGCTACTCATCAGTGATGTTGGAAAATAAAGTAAAATATGAGTTTTTCTCTTTATTTTAATGCCGTAATGGCTCGGTGTGTTTTTCATGGTATTATTTGAATTGGCAGGTTACTAAACAAAATTCAATGGCTAGGTTAAAAATAGATATCTGCCACCAGCTAATATCTGACGCATGCCATAATGATATTAAAATAAAGAGAAAAAAATATAGCATTTTAGACGGGACGCATGTTCATCACGTTTTATTGTCCCCTAGAAACATCCATATCGATTGTGATCTGTGCTACCTGCCGTGTGTTTCTCTATTTGGTTGTGTTGTGAGTGTTTGCATCACACGTGTTGACGAATTGATGAAGATGTTTTCTGAATTTGCTAGTGTTTTGTCTATTTGCATGTATTTTCTTACGTTAGGAGCTCTCTTGGCCACCCTATGCTGTTTAGCAAAGTTAGCTAGATAATCAAAAATTGGGTTACAGAAATATATATTTTTAAAAAATCAATAATAGCTTGTTATCCCAGCAAAATGGAAGTGACTGCATTTTACATTCATTGCCTTTCTGTAGTCTGAGATTATTTTAGATGTATTCATCAAATGAGAGGATTTATGGAATTAAAATCAGCCTTGCAAGCAGAGCGACCCAAGAATGCAGCAATGGAGGTCATCTGTTCAGGTGCACACACACACATACACACACACGAGCCTTTAACACCAATTCCATCACTGTTTCACCCTCAGCTTTATCTATTATAGGGCGGTTCCCATGAGGAGTCCTGCAGGCCAAGGATATCACTGCCTGTAATCTTCCAGGACAGAAATGATACAATTCCAGTTAACTGTCTGTGGCCAATAATGACGTCGCAATTCCTTTAAAATTCTGACTTATGTACGTCGGTGTAATAGTGGCCTTCATCCTTTCAGTGGTGGTCACTGTGGCCTGACACTGGCACTGAGGCAATATGATTCACTGAAAACGTGACCCTTCGTCCCCAATTGTGATTACACGCTTACTAATAGGGTAAGTTTGATATTGATGGAGGTCACACAGTAAAGACGGTAAAGTGGTTTGGTACAGTCAGAGCCCATGGGAAAAAAGACACACTAAAAGGAAGTGAGAGTGTTCAACCAGCTCATTCGTTTGTAGGCAGACCCTAAATCAGGCTAGTAGGCATCAGGCCAGCATCAGGCCAACACAGATAAGACAGTGTCATTTATAGCGCTTATGTTATAGGCTTTCCTAGGTCACCGTGTAGTTGATTACAGAATGCCTTTCATGAGCATTAATTTCATTTAATGGCAATACTCAGTAGATTATATTGTTCTGTGTCAGAAAAAGGGTTTTCTACAGAAAAAGCAGAGAGAACACTGACTATCAGAATGTTTGACTTCCTGTTCTTAAATGGGACAGATGTTCCACAAGATAGACAAAAACATTTATATATTTATGACAGTAAGAACAGATTTATCCATGTACAGCGATAGGTCATAAATCCTGCCCCCTCCATCTTAGCAGATGGGACAAACTAAAAACTAAAAGTGCATGTTAAATAATTTTTTTAGTTATTTAATGCTATAAAAAGGGGATAAAACATCATGATTGACAGCTGAGCCATGATTTAGCAGCAGGAACTTGAAACCGCAGCTCCACTGCCTGATCACAAATAATGAGACTCTGGCTCCAAATGATGACACCAGCACAAGATGGCAGCTGATGCCAACTTTATACACATCGCTTAGACGCTAGTGCAGACAAAAATTGCCAAGGCCAAATTTTGTTCCTAGTCTGACCCTGGCCAGACCGAATGTTTTTCAAAAATGTATGCTCCTCCCAACAAAGGTCCCCAAAGATGTAGCTAACATTGGTAACACTTCACCTGACACTCCTCGTCAAGTTATCTAGGTCATGTTTTTGTTGTTCCTTCCTCCATGGGCTATCCGGGTCCATCAAGGACTAGTTGGTTCTCCTGGACCTCCCGCCTGACCTGGATTCTGTCATCGCCTTCGCTATTCGTATTGACAACTGTGCAATGGAAAGAGAAAGAGGCTATTAATTGGTGAGTCCTCCAACAGAGTTTCCTTGGTTCCCGTCCAGACCCACCAATTACCACAGCCCCCCACTACTCTGGAGGAGCCCATGCAGGTGGGGAGAGCCAGATTAAGCCCGGAGGAATGGCAGCAGTGCATAAGGGAAGGGCGGTGCATCTACTGTGGACAACAGGGGCACTTTGTAGACAGATGCCCGGGAAAAGTGAGTGAGAGGGAGAGAGTGCGCTGGTGAACCTGAACATTCCTCTCGACCACTTACGACTGTGCTGCTCATAACCCCTCATCGCTCCTCCTCCCACCAAGTCCTAGTGGATTCTGGAGCAGACGAGATTTTCATGGACTGGCAACTCGCTGACCAGCTGGGTCTGCAACACATCCCCCTGACTAAACCACTAGAGGCGAGTGCGCTAGATGTACGCATGCTATGTCGCGTCACCCATCGCACTCAAACTGTTCAGCTCACCATGGCAGGTAACCACACTGAGTTTATCAGCTTCCACCTTTTTAACTCTGCCTTTCACCCTCTCATCTTGGGGCTTCCCTGGCTGATAGAGCACAACCCTCAGATGAACTGGGCCACGGGGGAGATTCTGGCTTGGAGTAATAAGTGTGCATTAACCTGCTGTTCTCATTCTCCTGCTTCTGAGACACCTACGTTGTTGCCGGGTTCTCAGCCACCTGAACCTGCATCGACCCCTGTTTCGGCCGAGGCGGACTTCCCAGACCTGTCCAATGTCCCATCCTGCTACTTGGACCAGAAGGAGGTGTTCAACATGGCCAAAGCTACATCCCTGCCGCCACATAGACCCTATGACTGCTGTATCAACCTTCTACCGGGAACCTCGCCACGTAGAGGGCGGCTCTATTCCCTGTCAGCTCCTGAGCAGGTGGCTATGCAGAAATACATCAATGACGCTCTGGCAGCGGGGATAATCCAACCTTCCTCGTCCCCGGCTGGAGCGGGATTCTTCTTCGTGGGTAAGAAGTATAAGTCCCATAGGCTGTATAAATAAAAATGGACGGAGTCTCCGTGACGTCACCCATAGGTTTCTGAAGAGCCGTTGTGAAGCCTCAGTTTCGTGGCTCTGGTCGTCGCCATCTTGGCAGTGACTGAGTCCGCCTAACTTCCACTAATCCAAAAATGGGCAAAGAGGTGGAGCGTGGGTGGACCTGAGGCTATGTCTAACACTTCTCTATTACGTTTTCACTTCGGTGCCGGTTTAATAACTGTGGCGAGCATACGCTCCCGTTAAGCATTGTTAGCACAGCAGGGCTTCTTGCTTGAAGGCTAACCCAAGGCTAATTCATTAGCTGGTTAATTAGCTAGTTAATGAGCTAAGCTAACAAGCTAATCTTGTGCTAACTTATAAATAAAATAATACTAGAATTTCACTTACCGAAAAAACTGGAGCACAGCCATCTTGGACAGTCTTTTAGTACAATTAACTGCACAGCAAGCCATATTATCTGTCCGATGTTTGAATGAAAAATTGTCCAAAATGCACCAACACCACAAACACGGCGAGAGGTCAAGTTCAGTGACTCGGTTTAGCTGAGGTGATGCCAAGCAGACAGCTAGCGGCTGTGGACAGCATCCACCTGTCACTCAAGCAGCCACGCCCTTAATTATGCATAACTTTAAACCCTAATATAATTTAAACGGGTGAGTTATAAAAAACTTCACCCACCGTACAGTTGTCATGAACGGGAAAATTAGCTATAGAGACCAAAACCGTTTTTTTGTACCAGGCTGTAAACATGTTTATTTCTGCTGTAAAGTTGGGCATTTTAACATGGGGACTTATGGAGATTGACTCCCTTTTGGAGCCAGCCTCAAGTGGCCGTTCGAGGAATTGCAGTTTTTGGCACTTCCGCATTGGCTTCATTTTTCAGCCCCGGAGGTTGATAAGTCCCTACGGCCCTGCATTGACTACCGCGGCCTCAACGACATCACTGTCAAAAACAGGTACCCCCTCCCACTCTTCTGCATTCGAACTATTAAAAGACGCTAAGATTTTCACCAAATTAGACTAAAGAAATGCTTATCATTTGGTGTGTATTCGGGAGGGGGACGAGTGGAAGATGGCGTTTAATACCCCCAGTGGACACTACGAGTACTTGGTAATGCCCTTTGGTCTTACCAATGCTCCTGTTTGTTTTTGTTTACCTGGATGACATTCTTATCTTTTCTCCCGACGAGGAGTCCCATATTAAGCATGTCCGTCAGGTTCTACAGCGTCTTCTGGACCACCGGCTCTACATTAAGGCAGAGACATGTGAGTTCCACGTGTCTATCACCTGTATTGTTCCTTGGATTTGTGGTGTCACCTGAGGGGATTCAAATGGACCCATCTAAGGTCAGTGCGGTGGCTGAGTGGCCTACCCCCACTAACCGCAAGTTAGTGCAGCGGTTTCTGGGATTTTCTATTTTTTTTCCATCGCTTTATTAGAAACTTTAGCTCTATCGCAGCACCTTTGCATGCACTAACCTCTCCCCATGTCAAGTTCCAGTGGTCTCCGCAAGCAGAGGCAGCTTTTTGGTGGCTCAAGGAGAGCTTCACCTCTGCCCCCATTCTCTCCCTGCCGGACCCCCAGCTACAATTCATGGTGGAGGTGGATGCCTCGGATGTTGGCATTGGAGCTGTGTTGTCTCAGCATTCCCCCACGGACAATAAACTGCACCCCTGTGCTTACCTGTCATGGAAGCTGTCCCCAGTGGAGAGAAACAATGATGTGGGGAACAGTGAGCTGCTGGCAGTTAAGGTGGCACTGGAGGAATGGCGCCACTGGCTGGAAGGAGCAGAGTAGCTGTTCTTGGTGAAGATGGACCACAAAAAGTGTACCTCCGGAAAGCGAAGTGCCTGAATGCCAGGCAAGCCAGGTGGAAGTTGTTCTTTAACCAATTCCATTTTATATTTTCCTACCGACCCGGCTCAAAGAACACCAAGCCTGATGCCCTTTCCCGACTCTTCGACCATAACTCTGCCATGAAGTCCCCCTCCTCTATTTTGCCTGCCTTGCGCATAGTTGGGCATTGAGAGGAGAGTCAAGGAAGCCAACACTGGGACCCAGACCCCAGTGGGGGCCCCCCCACTCGTCTGTTTGTCCCTGTCTCTCTCCGCTCTCAGGTGATCCACTGGGCCCACACCTCCCCCATCTCCTGTCACCCGGGGGTTAAGAAAACTGATCCTGATCCATGATAGTACGTAAATGTCCTGTCCTGGATTTATATAGTGCTTTTCTAGTCAGCTTGACCACTCAAAGCGCTTTACACTACAAGTCACCATTCACCCATTCACACCCATTCATACAGTGGTGGCAGTGACTACCTTGCAGGGTGCCACCTGCTCATCATAAGCAGTAACCATTCACACACATGCACTCACACACCGATGGCACAGCATCGCCTCCTCCTCCATCGCACCATCGTCCCCTCAGCCCAAGCCCTGGTCTGCTGCTGTCATCGGGTGTGGAAAGGAGCTCGTCAGATGTTACTCAGGAGCACAGCCTGCTGCAAGGGGGTCGCAGACTGGGACATCCCCGTGCGTGTGGCGTCTCGCAAGTTGGCTCCCTGGTATATTGGTCCTTTCCCCGTCTCCAAGGTCATCAACCCGGAGGCCATTCATCTACAGCTCCCCTGGTCCATGAGGATTCACCCCACTTTCCACGTGTCACGACTCAAACCTGTCAAGGAGAGCTCCCTGGATCCCTTGTTTGCCTGGTCTGATTGCCTACCTGTGTACCGAACCCTGCCTGCTCACCTCTACTGAACCCTGCCTGCTGTATTAAAGACTGTGTGCTTTGACTCTAGCCTGCGTCTTCTGAGTCGTGCCTTTGAGTTCACCCTCTGTCAGCGCCTGGGCTTAACACCACCTCAAGAAATAAAAAGAACTTCTCAAGATAACTGCATTAAATGGACATTCACAATAATTTCAACATGAAAAGCTGATGAAAATGTCAAAATCATCATATCAAGGACAGTTTCTGATGCATTCTACCCTCAAATCTGCTGCAAGTCTCATCTCACACATTCACATTTCAACAGTGAAAATTCTGTCAATCAGTTATATCTAATACTGTATCACAACACCAAATTACCTGAAATCACAAGCAATAGAGATAATTTATGCCAAAAAGATTGCAACTTTGATATGCACTTAATTTGTAAAAGTCAGACTGCTGATGCCTCATATTAGCTTCAGATGAACATTAGAATAAATTTTTATTTTCTAAAGAAAACTGCTGCTTTTGTCCTCTTTACAAGGGGATTTCCAGCATGAACTAAAGAAACAGTCACAGCAATTCAGATATGTCATTTCTTTAAATGTAAGTGTGGTTTGAGGCAGACCTGAAAAAATATTAACCTTAAAAGCCCTCAAACCCGCATGCCACATTTTCCTTGTGGTAACATAGAAATAGAAATGACATCATTGTTTATCATGCAGCCAACGTATGACTTGAAAATGTTTAATATGGAGCCAAATCAGGGCCAAAAGGTTTGTTAATTTGAAAAAAAAAAATTAATTGAAAAAATAAAATTTGAAACTGAAATTTCAAGTTTTGATCTTGAATTGTAAAAAAAAAATCAACAATGTTTTCAAGCTAAAAATAAGTGTAGGGAAAGGTTAATTTCAATTTAAATATAATTTTGATTTAATTCTGATATTCTTTTGAATAAA
>JBBPCS010004424.1:0-11344 GCA_037974645.1 Hollardia meadi | reverse complement strand
CCCCCCCCCCCCCCCCCCCCCCCCGCCCCCCCCCCCAGGGCAGAAACCCTCCAAACAAGTTTGAATTTAGGAGGTGCTGAATGTCTGGAAGCTGGGCGGAGGCGGAAGAAGGCTTGAAAATATGTTTCTCTAATGTGAAAATGTAGTTTGAAATAAAGCTCTACTGAAAAGTAAAAGACACACCTGTTTGTTACATACATTTAAATTTGGTTAATGACCTTTTACTTAACTTCTGTCACATTATTGCTTAAGTTTTTAACACATGCGGTGGCAAAAGCTACATTTTAACTACTTATCCATTCATTTCCACAGTTTATTCATTACTATTCCATCTCTTCTGCTTGCTTGCTAGCTATAACATCTGCACGCTCTTAATTTCAGTACATTAATTGTTATATATTAATTGTTGCACTCAGCTAAGCCACAATTCCCACAGCCCTCCTCTGCCAGCACTACTTTTCAGCGTACTGGCCCTTTAATGAGGAATGATAGTGATTTCATCCTCATGCCTCGGCTCACTTCACGCCACTGTAACCTGCTCGATCACGTCTCAGGTGGGTCACTTGGTGACGTTTAAAATGTTTTGTTTTGCTACTCGCAGCATGACAAACGGTGACAATATGTCGACTCCCTGCTCCGTATTTTCCCAAAGAAGGAGATTAGAGCTTTGACGATCATTCTTTGCCGAGTGCTTTCAGACGCTCCTGCCTGACTGAGATTAGTTTTGAGCACCAGGAACACAGTGCGTAGGTAGATAATGTGACAAGAGATGAAACTTTGTTAAGCACTTAAGGCCCAACAAAGGAGCACGTTTTCGGTGCCACCCACAGTCGTGCGCATGCTTATCTCTACGCCTAATTTCAGCTATTTTGTTTGTGAGAAAACAAAAACTTGTCGTTCCTCACACCTCTCTGCGGAAAAAAGCTGACAGTTTGAGGAGGAGGAAAGCTAAAAAACTTGCTTTATATGTCTCAAAATCCGAGGTGATGCAGCTGATCTGTCCCTTTGCATGAATAATAGAGTGGCACGGTGTAAAGGTGATGAAAACGCATTTCTGAGGCTGACAGTAACACTGATGAGACTAATTTCATTTCCCCACACTGCTGCATTAAAGGAGCCCTGTATCAATCCAGATCTCAGAGCAACACTTCTCACAAGGCCGCTTTGAGAGGGGATACACACATAAATACAGCACACCCACCCTGGCCACGGATTCTGTAACCATGTTATGAATTGGTCGTCAAGGCCTTAGCAAAATACAGACGAATGAATTAGAGATGACAGCGTTAACATGCGTTACAATTCACTTAAAACTGGATAAAAATGCGTGAAATTGCTCTCCTCATTTTGCAAGAGCCAGCGTATCAGAGCGCATTAATTGCCGGTGTTTACCATCAAAACACAGTATGAAAAGCATTTTTTATCAGAGGTGAAGAGTTAGAGTTAGTGGAAGAGTTAAATAATAGTGTGTCATTCAAAAATTCCAATTCTAATACATGGGTTTGAGAATAAGGCTTCAGATGTTCTATATTTTTCTTACTGTCATCAAATCTCACAAAATGATCAGACCTGACCCTAAGTTGCAGTGTGTTGAACGTAGCTACACCTGAGGTACTTTATCTTTTGGCTGCAGATTGAAAATGGCCGACACATACTGAATCTAAAAAGGCAGTACAGTCACTCACACGAGGACACAACAGGAGGCGAGCGAACGGAACAAGAACATGGCTTTGCCAGGACGGAAGTCAACAGATGAGGAGCTTCAGTGGCAAGCATCATGACCTCATCTGTCCACACACACACACATGCACACACACACATCACTGACAGCTATATAATACAGAGTCCTCCAGACGGAGGCTAGAGGGTGACGCCTGATTAATCAACGACTACAAAAGACTTGCTTGTGTGTGTGTGTGCGTGCGTGCGTGCGTGCGTGCGTGCGTGCGTGCGTGCGTGCGTGCGTGCGTGCGTGCGTGTGTTGGGCTCAGGAATCGTAAATCAAATTCACTCGTGTTATCGCACCATACTGTAAATCCTGTCTGGAAGTACATTCACAGTACTGTCCTTAAGTACAATTGTGAAGTACTGAATATTTTGACTCCACTACATTTGAGAAGCAAATATTAGACTTTTTACTCCACTCCGTTTAATTTAAAGCTTTATTTACTCTGCAGATTCAGTTTAATGCTGCAAGATAAGTGATGATTTAATGTTATACATTAAAGTGTAAATTATAATGAGCTCCACATTTAGCAGCTGCAACATTAGAGTGAAAAACACATGCATGCATCAATAATTCTAATCCAATATATATTATACTGAAATGGGGTGGGATTCTGCATAATGAGTACTTTAAATTTTGTTACTTTAAGTATATTATGATGCTAACACTGTACTATCTGTGATATTTTTTAACTTAAAAAAAAAAAATGGCAGCCTCTTTTGTCCTATCAAGTGTCCAGTTAATAGAACGCTTGTTCAGAGGTCATACCAAGTCTTGTCTTTGCTCTTTCATGATGTTTTATTTAGCACAAAGTGGTAACTTTGCAGTAATTGTTTGAGTCATTTTGGCCTAATTTCAAGTCATTTCCCAGAAGTTCTTTAGCCACATTTGTTACGAACTGTAAAAGTTATTTAAAGCAAGCTTTTTAAAAAAGTTGCAAAAATATATATATAATGGGTAAGCTTCAATTTAAAGTGTAAATAAGTCAATTTGTAACCACAGCTGACACCTCAAACTGTGTATTTGGATGACTGCATGAATAACATTGATGGCGTTTGTTATATGATTATATACTGTAGATATAGTTTTCTTTTTTCTTTTTTTTTGTATCTTTGTATCAGTATCTCTCTCTCTGAGGACAGATGCACACAGCTGTAGTCAGTGTAAAGAGTATCTTACCTGTTTCAGCTTTGCCCAAAGCAGCCTTTATTCTCCTCTCTGCTACCTTCAGTATAAACTCAAAGTCCATAGCTAACAGACACACACATACACACCTGTAAACACCAGCCCACTGGGCTCCTTAAATTGCCTGTATAGCCCCCCAAACACGGCCTCAGACGTGGACGCACACAGCGACACACTCACCATAGCGAGTGGGACGGATAAGGCGATTGTGTCACGCGGGCCTGTCATCAAGCAAAAGTTAACGTGGACGAGAAGTCAGCTCAAGTGTGTGTGAGGGGAGAGGGAAGAAGTGGAGAGCAGAGATAAAGAGAGGAGGTGCTGAGGAAGAGCCAGAAGCTCATCGGCGATGCGAGCCGCTTAGCTTTCACATCAGTGTATCTGGACAGACATGTATGTAAACTGCAACTTGACTGTGGTTGCAGTAATTCTAGTTTAATTATTATGAGCAGTACACTTGTTTTTAGAAGAAGAAAAAGAAGATCTGTTGTGGCAGGAAGCCAAGTTATGATTTTGGCCGTGTTTCAGGGCCACAACACGTCAACTGGTTGCAATGTAATTGGTTCTACACCCGGTAGAGTCGTACACCGGCACACCCCGATGACATTAGTCCCCCCAGCAGGACAATGCGTGCTGCCACACCACAAACACCTGGCCTCAAAAAATGCCACAGATCCAAATCTGATTGAGCTACATGGGACGTGTCTGAAACAATGTTTGGGTGGGTTTTATGGGTCAAAGAACATCCACATGAATACCAGGACCCAGAGTTCTCTACTAGAACATTGTACTGTAGCCATGATGATCATGTCATTCACTGTGTTGTTGGCCACAGACATAAGCCTCTGCAGCATGAACGCAAGTCAAATCAACGTTAGAAGTGTGGCACTGTGTCCACTTCTGCTACTACGCATATTTTTGATTGCTCAAGTACACATCTCTTACTTTGGTTTAAAGCTCAGGACACAACATGAAGTAGCCCTTGAGTTGGGATTGTTTTGTCAAGCTGCTGTTTCCAAGGTGAACTTGAGGCCAAACAAAGGACTGCGGATGACAACTATTGAGCTGAGCGATTCCACTTTGAGTTGGGATTATTTTGTCAAAGCAAAATATGGCATATCATCAGCCTATAATACAGTGATTGCGCAGATTTGGCACCTCTGGCAGCCTTTCGCCAATTAAACACAGTTCGTGCAGTGAGTCAGGGAGAGAGACTGAGCCGCGGTGTTCTTATCATTCAGTCTGTGAAAACACTTCTTAGCGGAGCCTTTGATGCCCTGCTGCTTTTTAAGTGCACTTGGAAAAATAACACTCGGCACTCACTCCCTCTTGACAGAAACCTGGAGCGAGAGCTGTCCACACACACACACACATACACACACCTCATTCACCTTTACTCTTTTTCCTGGCTTTCCTTCCAATATTAACAACAGTTTTCTGTCTTCTCCCTGTTTGTTTTTTTTGTTATATTAATTCTGTTAATATTGGGTTAGCAACTGGGCAAATCATGCAATAGCCCCTGAGTCTGAGACTCTTTCCAAACACCCCTAATTCAAATTAAAAGACTATTTAAAGTAATTGCCAATTCTTCTAAAGTAGAATATGGAGCGTAGCTTTAGTGCAAGCACAGCGCTGATGTCCTGCTTACATCAGCAGCTTCATTCATGCTTTTCCCATCATTCACTTGTTGTTTAGCTGGTGAATCATGCAGGTGTGCAGCACAGCTATTATTACCTGACCCTTCTGGCTATTGTTCTACTGATGCACTCATGCCAATATCATTAGCATGCCGCAGCTCCCCCTGTCACCCTACCTCCTCCTTATGCGTTAAACTTTGTTCATGTTGGTTTAAAGGAACAATTCACCCCAAAATGAAAATTCAAACACGAAATACTCGCCTTCATGCTGATGGAAAGCACAAAACATTTCTGGAGCTTCACAGCATAATGGCTAAAGTGAAGATTTAAGCTTAAAAAGAAACTTGGATTACACTGGAAGAGCTGTATGGGCCCATTTTATATTTTTTATTTTAGTCCCCAGTTTCTTCAGTTGTTTAGGAGAACGCGGCAAAACTGTTTTGCTGTGAAGCTCCAGAAATGTTTTGTGGACTAAGAAACTTCCCCCGACTTTCCATCGGCATGGGGGTGAAGATAAAAATGAGTGAATTTTCAGATTTGTTTGAACTGTTCCTTTAAAGCTGCTCTAATCAGCATTTTTATACAACAAATAAGTCAGTCGTATTTAGGTCTGTCTAATGAATGTAAATCCAAGGCTCACTCGCAGTTTTAGCTCTGTTTTTGGTCTCCACCAACTGAGAAAAATATTCTTTAGCTTCTTTAGCTGGTAAATGCTCCACTGTGTTCACCAGGTAATCGCTAACACTGTCTGTTCGGTTCCGTGCTGGGCAGGTGGTATTGGAACTTTTTTCTATTAAATTAGATCCTTGCTGCAGCCAAAAATGATGCTATGCGAGCAGTGACAGTAAACCCAAAGTCGTGTACCAGAAAACCAAAACAATGACCTGAAAGATGCGATAAAACTTCATACAGGTGGAAATTCTCTGTCAGTTTGTCACCATAGATGACTCTTTTCACATTCACACAGTCATTTCATCCATTATAATTATAAAAAAATATGAATCAGGTCCTTTAACAGCACATTTTATATACTAAACTTTACTTAAGTGTGTATGAGACAACAGCAAAAGCCATATAAAATAGAAATTTACCACTTTAAATAAATACTGGCTTTTTTACCTGCAAAGTTCAGTTCAGTTAGTTTTTTTTCTAGTCTGATTATATAAATGACCTGTGTGAGTGCACTGCGTGTGTGTGTGTGTGTGGGTGTGTGTGTGTGTGTGTGTGTGTGTGTGTGTGTGTGTGTGTGTGTGTGTGTGTGTGAAGTATGACGTACATGGGAGTTCATCTGAAAGCCGACAAAGTCATGATGTCTTTCTGCAGACTCCATGTGTTTGGACAACGAGGCCATGAGCTAATGAGTTCACTCGCACGCACGCGCACACACACACACACACACACGCACACATAAAGGAAGCATATTAGAGCACTGCACCAAAACCCTCCGTGTGACCTTAGAGGACAGGCATCACTATGATGTCTGTCACTATTTTGTCAACTCATCACCTTTGGACAATGTAACAGCACGCAGCTGAGACACACAAATTCACTTTGTTGCAGGCTGGAGGGGAATACAGTATGATATGAATATTTTTGATCAAACTATATACATTTTGAAGGCAGGTTAGAAACTACAATAAACATTTACAATAAAACATAAATGTGTAGCATATGTGTGTGTGGGCCTTTCACTTACAGAGACAGATCGGAGTTGGCACGAACCCCACTGCTATACTCCAGCGTTTGAATAAAATATGAAGTACGATGTCTTAATGGCAACTCTCCAGAGAAGGCGGGCAGGCATGTGTGCGTATGTGCATGTCCACGTGTGCTATATAGAGGGTGAAAGTCTCTATCTGGGTCACGCCACATGAGACACAAGACATTGAGTAACTTTGGGCCTTATTCCTTTTAACAATGAATGATACCGATGCTGGTTCATCCGGAGGAAGCCGAGGGACTCCCATTTACAACACTGAAACTCAATGGTGGGACCTGACCTCATCACTGAATGTGAATGTACAGAAAAGTAGAGTTTTTCTTATGTCGTTGCAGAATTTAAAGGGACAGTTTGCCCTAAAATCAAAATTAGATATTTTCCCTCTTATCTGTGGTGCTATTTATCCACCTAGATTGTTTTGGTGAGTTGCAAACTACACTGTGTCACTGCGCAGGAGGAAATATGCATCTTCTCATGGACCAGAGGCTCATGACAGGGCGGGATGTAAATATTAATGGCATCCTCCTCAGCTGAGCTGTAGCTAGCTCAGTTAGCTAGCCTGTCATCCATGAGTAGATGCACGCTTCCTTCTATAAAAATAGTTCCTGCATGAAACTGCTCACAACAAGGTCTGTGGATTATCTTGAGTGACCGGGTCATGATTTCTGGGAAGAGGCATTGCTGTTGAGTTTTTCAAATGTATTTTTTCAGCACCACAAGTGAAGTGCCATCTGGTTCCATTATATTGGAGAGAAGGCAGACATCTC
Organism: Hollardia meadi; assembly: GCA_037974645.1. NCBI lineage: Eukaryota > Metazoa > Chordata > Actinopteri > Tetraodontiformes > Triacanthodidae > Hollardia > Hollardia meadi. The sequence goes on along the minus strand of JBBPCS010004424.1, from coordinate 4,312 downwards.
TACAGCCGATATCTCCAAAACCGAGCAACTCACACCAAACCATGATGGATGAATAGCACGACAGGTAAGAGGAAAAATATGTATTTCTTGATTATAGGTGAACTGTCCCTTGAAGCTTAATCTGTCTGTGGTTAACTCAAGTTACAATCTTTTGATCTAATTACATGGAACTCTTATTGTTGATACTACTGTGCCATTTCATCTAATTTCATCTAACCGTCAAAGTTAATCTAAGTTTAGTCTTCACTCTCCTAAAGCTGTAACAGACCTGAATTTGAAAAATCTGCTGATTCACATTAAAAGCATTGGTGGCTTTTAATGTAGCCGCCAACTGCAGCCACAGAAAATCCAATCTATTTCCCACCACAGTTAGAGTAATTTGTTAACAATGCTATTGTCCGCGAAACTGTGTCAACACAAGATATTTCCAGTCATTGTTGGCAGTCAGTCAGTTTAATATTGCCAGGGAAGAATGAGGAAGTAGAAAACAGTAAACATCTTTTACCATTATGGAGAAGTATTCACAGCATGACAGGCGGTCTTGACATGGCAGCCATATAATACGTTTTTCTTTTTATAACAAATCCTTTCAGTCTCCAATTTATTTGGCTGCACCAGCCGATTAGCCACTCAAGGCGTATTTTCTGGCCTCGGTGACTGACAGATGTGTTATTTTGAAAGGACTTCTGAGAACTGTATTATCATATACACCTGTATATTACAACTGGTAACCACAGGTGTCCTCAAATGAACCAGAACAAATATTCTTTGAGATTATGACATGACAAAAGCCTAACGTGAATTTTAAATCTGAATTATTTGAAACAACTGCAAATTTTTTTTGCAATTTTGGTGGCCTCTAATCTTTCCTATAGGTCCACGACCAAATCAAACAAATGACCCAATTTCAATTCAATTCACTCTGCAAGTCCCCAGAGGACAGATGGATGGATGCAGCGCTTGCCTTTCCACCAGCATCGCCATTGGGACAAACTTTCCATTTGTACATATCAAACTCTATTTACTATTTACTTTAATGGCCCCAGGCTGTGGCTTTTCCTGTGGTGCCATCCAGCATAAAATGTTTTTAATGCTAAAAATCTTTGCTGCTGCTTGTTTCTTCCACCACTTTGATATTGTGAAGTGTGAGGAATATATCATCAATACAGAATTACGATATTCTGTTTTGTGATACAGTATCGATTCTTGAAAAACACAGTATTGATCTTAGAATAATTTAGTTAATTCCATCCATTTTTTTTGTGCTTATATAGGCAAATGATAATTTCTTCACTCAAATTAACTTATTTAATCAGATTTTATGCATATGGTGGTTTTTTTTAACTCAAATGATATTTAAATAAAAATCACAATATATCGCCTTGCAGTATCACATTATATTGCAATATATTGAATCATAACCCCTATATTGTGATACGTATCGTATCATCAAATTCTTGCCAATACACAGTGCTTTAAACTTCAAGCTTGTTATTTTGCAAATTTTAGAAACTGAATCTGTTAAAAAATATATTAAAATAAAAATAAAAGTTAACCCTAGCCTTCAGACATATGCACACATCCACGTTTCTGTCTTCCCAGTGGACCTTCACTAAATAGTGCAATTCTGAGGAAAAACGGCAACAAGTGCTGAGTCAGCAAAACTCTGCCTCCTTCCCCATGTATCTCACACAAACACGCACACAAACTAAAATGCCGAGAGAGAGTTCATAAGTTTCGGTTAATTAAAAGAGAAAGTGACAGCTAAATCATGCCTTCCTGCTGTAACTCTATGAGGCGGGCTGGAGGAGGCTGCTGGGAACTTACTTGTTCCTCTCGAAGATACTGTACAGTCTGTACCGGTCTTCTTTGCATTCCCACTTTGTGTGTGTGTGTGTGTGTGTGTGTGGGTGGGTGAGCTATCACCTCACATGACAAATCAGCATATGCAAACAGCCAAGTTTCTGAGCTCCTGTTGGCAATCACTTGTATTGAACTATTTACACGACAACAGAGTGGTTGGCTGTACACCGGACAGAATTGTAAAAATTGAGATGCAGTTGAAAGCTCTCAAAAAAGCAAGTAAGTAGATCTTGATTTAGGATTATTGTATGATACAGTTTCTTAAAGGTCCAGTGTATAGGATTTAGGGGCAGAAATGGAGTATAATATTCAGAATTATGTTTTCATTAGTGCATAATCAAATGTGCATAATAAGTGCATAATTGCATAATAAAACTAAGATTTGTTGTGTTTTCGTTACCTTGGATTGAACCAAGTCGGCCATGTTAACTTCTACGGTAGCCAAGAGCAGACAAACCAAACACTGGCTCTACAGAGGGTCTTTAAGCGTCCACCGTAGAGGAGGGTGAGACGAGGGTTGTTCAGTTGGTTGTAATCTCCAACCACACCACTAGATGCCACTAAATCCTTCAAATCAAGAATAATGCATTGTTTTAGCGCTCAATATATTGTTACCCATGTTACAGAAAGACATAAGCATGTACTATGTTCAATGGCAGTAACAGTATAATGCATCAGTTTACAGAAGCCTGTCTATTTAATGACATTTCACACCCAAAGAGGGAGTTTGAAAGTGCAGGGTAACTATGAGTTCAGAGGTTACGTTCAGTGTTGTTAATATCCCTGCTTATGTATCAGAGGAGTGCACACATTCAAGTCTAGCTTGAAGCCAGTTCATCAAATAAGCAAAGAGGAGTGCAATCTTTAAAGCAGAGCCCGGAGGACACCAAAAACGTGTGACGCTTTGTTGTTGCTGGCTGTGGCGTGTTGGCAGGCGGTGGAAAGAAGCTGTGAAAATGATGCAGTTCAACCCTGTTCAATCCTGTGAAGTGAATTAGTGCCTTCACCTGCGCCACCACATCAATATCGATTTTTGGCTGGTTTGTTTTCACCTTTAATCTGCAATAGTGGTTTATCTTTGGCGCGAAAGCCTTGCTGCTCGAGGGATTACTTGTAGATCACAGGCGGCAGCCTTTTTTCAACAAGTGCTTGTTGATGAAATGTCTTTCTCAGGAAAGACCTGTTCCATAAACTGTTTAGAAGTTAAATTCTATCAGTCAGTGATGAAGAGTGCGCTCTCCGGGAGATATTTATAGCTTAGACTACAAGTCACAAATATAGTTAGTATAGATATGGTTGAGGTGATGAGGGTGCTGCAGCAGTAGTTTATACAAATTTGAGCTATTATGTGTTTTTCCTTTTTACACATCAGCTCCAACTGAAAAAAAACTACAAAAAGTAATACTTAATATTGTGGCTACAAATCTGATTATTCATAACTGCAAAACTCCATGTGTCGGCTCCTTTTAAGGTAAATAAGTATAGCTTGCTTTAGCTGAGATTGCAGCGAGGACTTGATCGCTGCCAACTGCAGAAGCTGACTTCACATTGGGACCGCAGCTATAGCTCCTGTCATTATCGACTAGTCCATCAATCAGTTTTTCATTTTGGCTAATTAACCATTAAGTGAAATGAAAAGAAAAGAATAACAATAATGACAAATTCACAGTTTAACACGGTTTAATAATTTAAATGAGTATGAAATGGTCAGAAGTTCCTTTGCTGTTGCCCTCTAAAAAACTGTGTTGAGGATAGGGGCCAGCTCTGTGATGCAGTGTCAATATGCCAATAATGTCAACAATGTCCACTTCCTGTTGCAATGCCAATGTCAATCTCCACCCTGCCCTCACCCAGAGCTGAGGGGGAAAAAATCTGGTGGACAACAAAGCAAACTACTCAGTTTGGTCAAAGCTTTTTTAGCAAAATGTGTCCTGCGCACCCGCAAATCCAACTTTAAAAGATGGACATGCTGCCTGTGGTTGTGCCAAGCATGACGCTGGACAATAAGCTGAGTGGAAAAAGTTGCACCAAACATTGTATGACTCCCTTAAAGTCGGTGCTGAGCTCTGCTGAGCACAGCATCACATTCAGTCTTCGATCTCATGAGGAGAGGGATGTTTGTGTTCACACGGTCTGACTGAAATGTCTGCAGCCATAAGAAGAAGGGAAAAAAAACTACACAGACCCTCTCCGCTCTCTCCTATCGCACAGTATGCAGTGGAAGTCTAAATAAGGCCATGTGCTGTTTAATCATGCAGGTTACTGGAGCCTGAACGGGTCTGCATGCTGCATTAGACTTGATTTTCTGCAGCATCTCTGCCACGCACAGCACGCACGCACTCTTTTTTTTCTCACACGCACTGCCACTGTAGTCAATTTCTGTGCTAATAAGTTATGGGGGGGGGGGGGGGGGGGGGGGGGGGGGGGGGGGGGGGGGGGGGGGGGGGGG
>JBBPCS010004423.1:0-11344 GCA_037974645.1 Hollardia meadi | reverse complement strand
AGAGAGAGAGAGAGAGAGAGAGAGAGAGAGAGAGAGAGAGAGAGAGAGAGAGAGAGAGAGAGAGAGAGAGAGAGCCCGCTGAGGACAAACTTGCAAGAAGCGGAGCATGCAGAAAAAGCTCCGCAAGACAACAGTGCACCTGATCGGCGGGTTTTGAAGCTACAGAGGCAGCAGAGCTTGTTGGGGACTACAATGATTGCCACAACTCAACAAAACATGACCACGGAGCTGGTATGTGTGTGTTTTTATTGCTTTTATTATTATCTCCACTTAATTTTCCTCTGATTCAAGTGTGTGTGTGTCTGTGTCTGTGTGTCTGTGTCTGTGTGTGTGTGTGTGTGTGTGTGTGGTCTGTGAGGGGAGATTCTGAGTCCAATTATGTGCAGTGGGTAATTCCTCGTGTATAACCACAATATGATGACCATCGATTAGTGTAATATCCATTTCGCCCATTCATAATTTTCCGTCAATATTCATCTCCTGGACAGGCTTGACTCTGTGCACTGCGGTGCAGGCTGGTGTGGTAACACGACGTCCAATGCCTCTCACTGTTGTTTTTTTGTTCTGTCCCATTCAGACTTTTATATCATAATATCTGCAGAATAATATTCAGATATAAGAATTTGTCCCAGCAGACTGTCCCCTCCAGCCCGGACCTGCACACTGACAAAGGGGCTTAAGCCTACAGCCTGCACTGTATGATTGATTATCCCTGTGTTGTGTAGGTGTACTGTCAATGAACAAAGACTATGGACCAACATCCTCTGTTTCCTCACACTATTAACACATGGCACAGTGTAGCTATTGAGTAAGTGATGCTCTGTAAATCATTATTTAATACATATCTGCCATTTTATTGTGATGTCAGCTCCAATCTAACTTTTCTGGTTAATTTAAAAAAGACAGTTTGCCCCTGTTTATATGTGAGAGGCAAGTTATAAGCAAACAACCAATTTTTTTAAATATAGTACATGGAAATATAATGTACTATGCTAGATTTTACACAAGGTTTACTCATGCTTTTAACAGTTTAAAGTGTATAGACCTCTGGTGCAGTTAGCAATGCTTTACTGTAATATAACTGATGAGGATGAATGCTTGCATTAGATTATTCATGACTTGTTTTACACTTTGATTTCAATGGGATTTACATGATTAATATTTATGCATAACTACTATGCAATGTTTCCTTCTTCAGATAAGACTTTCTCATGCTGCATTGGCCATTTTCCAGAAATTCTAATCTGGAGATTCTGTTTCTCTAAAGTGTAGTGCAACAATTTAAACCCTTGCCAAGTCAATTAATTAACAAGTCTCATCAAACTGTCACCCTTTGTGGAAATGAGCCCCAATCTTGGAATCATTAGTACACAGAACGTGTTTGAGAGACCAGAGAAGCAGATAAATTATTACTTAAGTCATGTCTAATTAAGTGCAGCCTTTGCTTCTTGTGATGTGATCCCACCTGCTAATGCTATCAAACCTGTCTGAAGCGTCTGGGTGATGATCCTGCAGCATTATTGTCTCCCTGAGAGGGCCACAAAAGACAGCGGGGCTTAAACAATCTATTACCTGCAAATGTCGCAACATTTCAGTGTCCAATCAATGTTTTTTACACATTAAAGCAATTAATGAAGCAACCCTGGGTTACAGATTGCCATTATTGTCCTTGCTGAGAAGATGCAATGGTGTAGTGGGAGATAATGTGGATTCATACTTGTGTCATATGTTTGTGTGCCATAATATTAGATATACTCTGATACAGTATGAGCGAAGAGCATTTAGCAGTCAACATAAATGACTTGTGATACCACTCTCTGTTATATCCAAATAAAGATTTCAGGCCAGAAAAACATAATGATTTGGTTCTAGTTCAGTTAATCCATGGCATTAAGGAAGAAATAGCAGTGATTTAATTTGTTTTTTTTAAAGGCAATATTCATCCTCAACACTGATAATGTGGCATATTCGAAGTATATCATGTTCTGATACAGTATTTCTGTCTCTGCCTAGTGAAAAAAAATGACACATTCTTTCTCATATTTCACTGTAACTCTACATCATGTCACCCGCAGCGCTCCTGCATGTGTCTTTACTGATGCTGCTTGTTTCCTAAGGCAGGAACTGTGAGTGGCTGGACATGCTGAGGAACAGCTCCCTCATACAGGACCCTTTTGTACAGCAATTTTCTTTTGCATGATGGGGAGCGTGAAAAGAATAGGACAGTAGGGCAGCCTTGCAGCAGTAGAGGCTAAAGCTGTAAGACTTTCATTTTTGCAAAGGCTTGTACTGCATTGTCTGGCTGTAGCCTCGAGGGCAAAAAGAAATCTCCCCAGTTAGTCCCATATGGTGTCTATACCACCTACTGCTTTTTTTTTTTTAAAAAGATAAAAAACACAAAGGGAGAAATTGTGAGCGGGGTGAACAGGAGCATAGAAATTCCTCTGAATGTGATGAAAGATAGAGCCTAGATATGAATCAATATCGAGCTGTAGTATCTCATTACTGCAGCAGGTTGGTTACCATGTATTGCAGCCACACTAAAGTTACAGCCTGCTCTAATGACAACCTTCATTTCAAATGAGGCAGTGAGAGATATTGACAAGGTAATGCATATGTGAGTTACTTGCTAATCTACAGCTTTCCCTGTATCATTAAAATCAGGATCATATAGGCTATATTGAATGCTCAATGTGTCTGCCAATAGAACCCCCCTCTTTTATTGTGGTGGTTATTTCATTGATGCCTCTGCCAATGTCATGTGCTTAATAAACATCGTTGCCTGATGTCAAAAGGGGGTTTGGAGGCATATGCAAATCCGGAACCAGAATCCCCACACAGCTTGCGTTGGGTCCCTCCTTCCTCTGCATGTAATTTATTGTCGGATTCTCCATGCCTCAAAGACACAGAAGATGGAGTTAAGGAGGTCTCCTGAGTCTAATTTATGAATTCTTAGCACCGCCTGGATTCCGCACAACCTACAGTAGTTGTGTTACATGCTGTGCAGAGTGAGTGATTGTGTTAAGCGTGGCTTGCTTCTTTCGTGTGCAATCAATACGGGTGGAATTGTGTGATTTTGCGTACAGTGTCCTGAGAAAAAGGAGACAGTTAGCTGGAATCTGTTCGTGTGCAGTTTAATAAACAGTTCCAGTCCTATAAGTAGGATTTTTAAGTTATAATGGGAGAAAGGTGAGAGTTGGTTTTGGTGTTCCTCATACTTGAAACAGGGGGGCGTCTATCGTTTATGACTTTATTCCCGTATTAATTGTTTCCCTCTGGACCTTGCACACCTTATCGATTCTCTCATTTGGTTGAGTGAAAATCCCCTAGCTCTGCTGGCAAACATTCAAGCCCTCTCTTCTCTAATGCACTTCTGCAGAGTTTGCCGAAAAAGAACCTCTCAAGGGGATTCCTCCAGGAGAGTTATCCATAAACATTAAGACCTTTGCTTTGCATTCTTGCACCCTTTGGTGGTTGACTGACACCTCATCTGAGCTTGTACTCCAACTCCTGTGGGCATCACACAGCCTGAATAAAATAGATGGCCCACTTAAGAAGGTTTATGTATGATTCATTTTTGACCGAGCTCAGCAGAAAGCCTGTTCTAAAATATATATATATATATATATATATGCTTGTCCATCAGGGTGCTGACTGAAATGAGTGTGGTCCATCATACAGTGCAACTATTCAGCTGGTCACCTGTGCCAGCAGTTTGTGCTGCATTTGATTCCCTCACACATTGTGACCGGCAGGCAGTCGGCACCTGCAGCGTTCACTCTGGGGATTTTGCTCAGCGCATCTGTACCTCATTTGCAAGAGTAACAAAACTCAGTTGCCCAAATGTGGGATTCTCCCTGTCTGCCTCAACAAAGATATGGCCTTAATTGGAAGTACGGTCTTAAAATCAGGGCTCAGGGGACTCATAGGAGCCGTGAATCCCATTAGAAGGATGTTTCAGCTCTCACACTGCACACTGTAATTAGAGGGAGGACTTAGAAATGAAAACACTGCGTGATGGATTCAGTCAAGTGGAGGAATTTCATTTAAAACGTTAATTTCTGCAGATCCTGGAATCACTCTAAGTCTGTGTAATATGTTTTATGATATGTAACCATGATACTTAACCATCGCTGTTCATAGATTGCAATTTTATACAACACATACCCAGATTGTTATGTTACGGAGCAGCTTCTCAATTTTACAACAGTTAAGTCAAACAGAAAGTGCTTAATATGCTGTATTGGCTCCATAAGTTCCAAAGCCTTCACAAACTTGGTTTCTTTTATCTGATGGAAGGATAGTGGTGGTTCACTGAGATATTGTGTGCCAACAGGGCAAGAGAAAGAGATAAAAGAGAGTGTAAGAAAGGCCAGTAGATACAGAGCCTTGGACATCAATCACCCAGCTCTGGCCTGCACTGAGACCTCAAGCATCGCTTAAAAGTTGTCTCAGGTTCAAGCAGTAGTGTTTTTAATTTGAACATGTTATGGTATCGCAGCCAAAGAGATCTATTAAAGATGAGACCTTGGCAGGGGTTCAACACTGGCAACGAGTCGAGATAGAGCTTCTATGTCTTCCATTCACCTCGGGTAAAAAGTAAAGCTGCTTCCTTACAGTCAGAGGTGAATACATGTGAAACAAATTCTTAAAAGAGGTGGGAAAAAAAGGGAGGATTTTTATCTTAACAAGAAACCCCACTGCTTCTGGTTCAACTGCACGGACATTTATGACTCCAGTTATGTAAGTACATTGTCAGTTTTCAGCACTTCAATGCAGCATGTGCCAGGGGCTTTAAGTGAGATGGTCAAGGGAGGTAAGGAAGTACATGTTTGCTGAGTGGGTGTGTAAAGGCTAGTGTGGCCAAAAGCACAGACGCATGGACAGCTGGTGTCTCCCAGGGAGCACGGAGGAGCAAGAATCTGTAGCGCAGTGAACCATGCAGATCCCCTCCTTCCACTGCCTGCCTCCCCAAGGCCTGGAGCAAGGTGATCGGGATAGGCGAGGCTGCGAGGGTTAAGCTAAAGGGGTGGCCTGCAATAATGAAGACTGAATTTTATAGCTGCTCTATGACTGAACCCTCACACTCCAGCAGCCATGTGGCTACAGCAGAGCTGGCAACTCATTATGAGGGAGTGGAGCGCAGCTTGGGAACGGCACACAATTGTGTTTAATTGTGACTGATGCCGGCTCATTCCATCGGTTCCCCCTGATCGCATACAGTGGGTATACAAGGACATGAGCCTCAACTTAAAGCTTTGCACTGTTGGTAACTGAAGCTTTGTCTATACGATTAATACAGTCCAATCTACCTCTCCTTATTTTTATTTCCTCATTAACAAGCTGTTGCATAAATCCTGAAGCACCAAAGCAGATTAAGCGGGAAACATTGTTCCATCGAAGCACACTGGAATTTCAGACACCAGACATTTCATGGTAACTTCACCCCCCCCTCTGTTTTAGCAGACCACATGGCCCATCAGTCATGTACCAAGTGAAATGAAGCGATGGTGAGGGGAAATGACGCAGCCAAAATTACTGCTGCAACTTACGTCTGATCTCTCAAATGCAGCAATTTTATTCGGTTCTCATATGAAAAATAAATTCAGCAAGGTTCTGCGCGACACTGGTGACGCATCGTAATTCCTCTGAGGCTCATTGGACTAATATGCCTATCAGGGAGAAATTTCTGTGAGACTATGGAAATGAAGCGGCACTAATGTTCTCCTCCTCGGCTGTGCTCGCATTCAGCACTGTGTTTGTGTGTATTTGCTCTTTTCGCATCAGGACCTGGGGAGTTCAGACGGTCCCCCGCGGAACTGGAAAGGCATAGGAATCGCCATGGTGGTGATCCTGGCTGTTATGTCTCTGGTCATTCTCTCGGTCATCCTCCTCACGCCTGGTAAGAAGAGCTGTTTCGAAGAGTAAGGCAACAAAGTAAAGAGAGGAGTTCTAATGTGGAGAGTTAAAGGAATGCTTTGATATTTTGGGAAGCACCACTCTCATGTCTGCTGGGTAGGAACATTGCCTGTATATAAAGATGGAAGTGAAGCCAAAACATCCTGATCCCCCCCTGGTGGTGGGCTGCAGTATTGGTCATAAACCCCTCTTCCTCAATGATATCAAGTAGGACATGGGCCAAACTAAAAACTCAAAAGTACACCTCAAATAGATTTTTCCCAAAGATGGTTTCTGTCATTTTAGGTAGTCCTTATCACGCTGGTGTATGTTCAAGTGTTCATTTTTCCAGTCAGTTTGGTTTTAATTAGTTATTTAATGATTGATTAAATGCATGATTTAATTGATTGAGTCTACTGCGCAGACTCTGGTTCCGAATGACGTCACCAGCACAAGATGGCAGCGTATCCGGGATATTTTGGCTTTTGTACAATGGGAGGAAGTGGAGACGCGTCGTCCATCTGTATTTATGTCAATGGGTAGGAACAGCCAGCAGCCAGTTAGCTTAGCTTCACACAAAGACTGGAAACAGAGGGAAATGGCTAGCCTATCTCTGTCCAAAAGGTAACAAAATTATCAGCATATCTAAAGCTCTCTAATTATCATGTTATATATTTATTTTTATGTTTAGTTTGATCTGTACAAACTACCATTCTTTGGAGGGTTATAATCTCTCAGTGACTCTGAACAGTTTCCAGACAAATACAAGAGATTCCAGGAAGTTACTGCTTCAAGCCATGATTAAAACCTCCTGTGAAACGGTGAATTGTTGTTCTTACACTTACAAATTAAACAGACAAGATATGTAATGTTAATAAGTAAGTTTTAGAGGTGCTTGTAGGCACATTTTGCTATTGTTGGACAAATCAGGCTAGCTACTTCCCTAGGCTTCCAGGCTTTATGCTAAGCTAAGCTAAATGGCTGCTGGCTGTAGCCTTATATTTAATGGACAGTTTTGAGCACAGTGTCATCTAACTCACGGCCAGAAAGCGAATAAGCGTATGCCTCAAAAAGTCAAACGTTTGCTTTAAAGGGAGGCATAATGTGGGAAAGTATTTTACAAATGATGCAAATGTGTCTAACATATTAAAAGTGGCATTTAAAACGCAAATAAGGACCAAAAATATAGGCCAGGCTCAAATATTCACAGGCTTTGCTTTTTTGTAAACAGGACATATTTTTTTGATAAACTAATTAACTTTGTCTCTTTGCCCCTGAAGATGAATCTCACTTGTTACTCCATTCCCATCTCACTATGGAGGATCTGGAGAGTGAAGAGTTCAAAGTTCATGACCCTTGTGTGGCATGGTTGAACGGTAAGGATCACTGATGTGTAACTCCTGACTGACAATGTGCTCATGACAGTTTAAATCCACTTTAATGATCTCGCCTGAATCTGAGCCGCTGTTTTGCAGACCATGCAACCATCTCTGCCTCTGCCGATTTAGGTCATCACTCTAATAACACAGGACCCTCTTCCCTGAACTGTCCTAACCTTTTCAGAAAACAAAGTGGCTCTCCGCACCAGAGAAGGACACGTCCTCTCGTTCAGCCTCAACAGTAACCTCACCACGACTCTCCTGGACAACACCTCCTTGGTGAGTTACAGCGGCACAGCTTATGAGGACAGAGAACAGATTTCAGTATTGATTGGCTCATAACCAGGGACAGCTGGACAAATTGTCAGGCCAATAGAGAGGGGATGCTTCTAGATTGAAAGAGAGAAGCTGTGGAGTCTCACTGTACCACATCCCACAGTTGAGACAAAAAAAGATTTGGCGGAGTGACAGTATCAGCTCATTTCCCCCCAATCTGGCTGCTCTGTGAGCCCTCAACATGTGCCTTCAAAGAGAATTTTCCAAGCAAGGGTACCGTTTTGAACACCGCCTCTGCGTGACACTGACAGACTTATATGGGTCATCACAGAGGAGCTTGAAGCAGGGTTGTGTCTCCTCGGTGTTATGGTTTGTTATCTCTGCTGCTGTTGCTGGAAAAAGATATTGTCTCGTATATACACACCAAGACATGGGGTTTGGCTCAAATTCTGAATTGTTGAGACAATTAGCAAAATATTCAAATTTTCAGATTAAAATTCACAGTAAGTATGCAGCACTTTTTTTTTTAAAAGCATAGTTACAAAGTGCTCCTCATTCACAAAAAAAGATGATAAAAAAACAAAAACATATGTACAAAAATTGTTAAAGAATAAGAAAAAATCAGGGCAAGGAAGCTTAATTAAAATTAATTTGAGGATAAACAGGTTTTGATGAGAAGAGATGAGACCTGTAAGGTTTTGTTTCTAGGTTCTGCGTTGTTTACCTGTTTTTCTTTTTAAAGTGTTGTTTGGTAGGCAAGTGCAGTTCAGAAACAAGAAAGAAAAAACAAGAATTGAAAGCATGGTGCTGATATTGTCACACATATTGCTGGTCTGACCCCAAAAGCTGAAATCATGCTGGAGCTTCTTGGCTTGAACACAAATATAATGCATTACAGTGGTGAAGACCTGATGAGACAAAAGAATGGATGATTTGTTCAGGCTGGTGGCAAGATAGGATGTAGTGTAATTTGTTTCTTAATTAGCAATAACAGGACTATAGAACTGACCTAAGAGTTTCAACTCATTTTTTAGCTGTCCGGGCCAAAATTAAACTGTTCACTCTCAACATTCTCGTAGTGTTATCAGCAGTAGCAAGCTGCTGTTTTTAACTAAAAACCTCTAAAAAATTCACTCCGCACTACCTGCTCAGCAGCAAACAGCAGACAGTTGCCGAACATCATGGAACAGGTAAAAGGTGAATACTGACATTCATTCATCAGGTGTTCAGAAACATGGCTTTAAATGAAAGACAATGTTGCTTTGTGTCTACTGGATGTGCAAATAGGTGCAACTGTTTGCTAACAAGTTTGCCATATGATGGTGATGATATGTCAGTGTTCACAATGTCTTTCTGTTGCCCCCCAAGCGGCCAAAAAAATCCGTTATTGCAGACTCAAAACGGTGAAATTTGAAAGTTTCTCAGGTTTTACAAACACATAAAGCTGCAAATCATCAGCATAGCACTGGTAAGAGACGCAGCCAAGCTGATGAGTAACCCGAAGCTTCCACCGAGCCTGTCTGCAGCGCATTCAGAAGCCACGGTTCAGAAGTGTCCCAGAAGCCTCTCTCCGCAGAGAGTAAGTCTATTTTTTTCACAGAAGCCGCATCAAGCTGCACAAAGTCAGTGTCAGAGAATCCAGACAATTTTCAAAATCAAACAACATGTGCAGACTCTGGTTTCACTTCTCAAAACAGAGAAACACGAAACCACATAACCATGTAGCCTACTCACCCATGTTAGAAGCAAGAAAGTCAAGGGAAAAAAAATAAAGAAATAAACACACTCTGAGCCTGTCAACAAAATCAGGCCGGCACAACACTTCTGAAACGCTTCAGGTGGGGTATAAAGCCGTGTGGAGGACGGAACAAAACTGCGTTGGACAGGTGACGTTACAGAGGGGTGCGTGGTGGAATCAAGGCGTAATGTGGAAGAATAAGCCAGGTCCCAGGATTGACCCTTGAGGAACTCCAAATGTCAGATCACAGGGCTTATGGTTAAAAAAAATTTAGCAGTACCAAAATCGGTACCCTTAAAGTGACTTTTCTCCATGCTTGATAAAGTGCTTTATCATATTACTTGTGTTCAAAGTTTTTCCTGGAATAAGCCATCCATATTTCATGCATTTATTTTTATCAAGCCCCACAGGCATGTAGATATATTTTGGTGGTATCTCAGCATGCTGAACTGTCAACTCCATCAAATACAGTGCGCTCAAATTCACTCACTCACTACAAAATGTATGGGTTATAACTGCTACAGTAGTGGGCTGATCACATGTTACAAAAAGGATCAAATGCAGGTGTTGTTTGATTGGAGATTTGATACTACTTGCTACAGTTGTGTCAGTCGATACCTTAAAGATAACCAGCCATACAGATCACAGTCTGTCAGCTATAGATACAAAGAAGTTGCGAAGAAAAACATTCAATTCTGTACCCCAACCCACTTTATCCATTGGAGAGCAAATGAAAGTTGCTGATGATGTGTTTTTCTTTTTCTTCTTCAGGACCTGACCACTACTAAATTCCAAGTGTCTGCGGACAAGAGGTTCGTCCTCTTGGCGTATAACATTCGACCGGTAAGTTTTGTCTGAAGGCCAAGATTACTTAGATATATTCTAGAGAACAACATTGAGCTTTTTACCCTCAGAAAACTTCCAGGGTCATAAATTATCCACAAATATCAAAGACAAGTTGTTGCTGCTCATACATTTCCACATGCCTGGCAGGCCTCTAGTGACTGCAAAACAACGATGACATGCATCCTAATCAGGGTCCCAAAGAAACAACAGAGAAGAGGTTGAGGAAAAGGGGTGTGAGTGTGTGTATGTGTGCTTATTCTGCTACTGCAGCGGTCTTTAGCTCTATAATACCGCCCACCAAATGATAGGGATAGCATAACATATGGGGAATTGAATATTTAAACTGGCTGAAGGTGGAAGGTGCAGGGCGTTCAGGAAAGCTGAGGGCGAGTTGTCAGTGTGAAGTGGATAGTGATAGTGCGAGGGGAAAGGAACATCAAGGAGATGAAGAGGTAAAGTCGGAGCGGTGGTAATGAAATCGCCCTGCTAGTTCGATGGGGAATTTTAATGAGAAGCTGAAGAGAATCACAATTGCAGGTGGTTCCAGATAAACGTTGGGATAGACACAAAACACAGATCTTTTGCTCCCTCTGCTTTAACACCACAAGGCTCAGTGCCACCAGCCGTCTCACTCTGTAAATACCCTCACCATTAATAAATAGTTGAGTTGTTCCTCAAAGGGCAGGCAAGTCCTGTAATGTGCAAGTAATTGGTGAGGGAAGAAAACAGAATTAGGAGGAAGTGAAAGCCCTCAGCATATTTTACCCACATTTTTATTAAAAATCTGAAAAACAGATTTCGCTGCTCTCTCGCGCTCTCAGTCTCTTCTATCTCTCTGGGTTCCCTTTAGAGATCTGCTTTTGCTCTAATCACTGCGTATCATATTTTCCATGTGAGTGTGTGTGTGGGTGGGGGGGGGTTGCTACAGCATTCGTCACAAACACACTGCATCCATTGTAACTGAATTATTGAGCAGTTAGCATATGTCCAATCAGTTTTCAGATATCTCTGTAAAAAGAAAGAGCTCAGATCTTTGCCCAGTTTGTGGGTTGCTTTGGTTGATTCGTGCCATGTCATTAGCATACTTCCTTTGATGTCAGCAGGAATTGTCTGTTCTCATCTGTATGCTCAGTGTGTATTCACACTCGAAGAAATCAGGCATGGGGGGGGGGGGGGGGGCCCGCCACCTGGAAAAAATTTTATAATT
>JBBPCS010004422.1:0-11345 GCA_037974645.1 Hollardia meadi | reverse complement strand
TGGAAATTTCCCTCAATTTGACGTAACAAGTTGGGCAAAATCTGAACGGCGTATTTGGTCCCATGTTTTCTGACTCAAGCAGCCCACAAAAAACGGACTGGGTGGTCATATTTGACCGTTTGTTGGTCGGCAGGGACTCCAAATACTCAAATCTATGTGCAAAAACACTGAAAAAGTGAGTTTTTCATAATATGTCCCCTTTAAGGTTGGAGATGTCGGTGATATTTTCTCTGCACACTTTGGGCCCCTTAGTTCACAAAGGGGATCTTGGGGAACGCCACAGCCAATCTGAGTATTGATGCTGACCATGTGCATCCCTTTAGGACCACAGTGTACCCATCTTTGATTGGATGCTTGCAGCAGTATAACACTCCATGTCACAAAGCTCAAATCAGAATGTATTTTATAAATTATTGTAATACCACACTTAAATAGAAATGTATTGTGATGAACCTAATCTTCAGTCAAGTCACTTCAAACTAATCTTTTTATTAGATTGATCTAACATATAAAAGTACGGAGCCTTTGCCCTGTGGCTAAAATTGCAATCTAGATAGATTGAGGCTTTTTCTTTCTTTAATATTTATTTCTCTTGGTTAATTTTTTTTTTTTCTTAGTTAAGGGCCGGCTGTTCACCTTGCAAAGTAATACAATTTCCCACCTTCCAGTCAAGAGTTATTGACTGAAACTTAAACTTAAGTACCTAAACTTTGGCAGTTAGTGGGTTTGCTTTCCTATTTTATCACAGCCTCTCAGTTCCCTGAATATGTCTGCAATAAGTGAAGCACACAGAGACAATGGAGCATAAGTCACACACGTATATCTTTATCTCTCAATTACATCTCCCTCACACACACAAACACACACATATGACAATAATCACACTGCAACTGATAGACTGGTATGTTGCAGCAGGGTGGTGTGGGTAGATGGAAATTGTATTTATTAATTTAACACTAATTCAATCTGATGAGTTCTGTAGAGAAGCTTACTCATTTTGTTATGTTTTCATGGTTAGGGTTGGGTTTCCCTTTATTATGGATTTTGTTGATACTCCCTTTCCTGCCTCAGGGCCATACTTGTAATATTGTTGAAGCTTGTGCAATGATTGTAGTCGTGGCCGATCTGCAGCTGTATGTCTTGAACTCCCTGAAAAGCCAGATAGACCTTGTAAACCCAAATGGTGGAGTAAGGTCACATTTACAAGGAAGTGAAGGAGGAGGACTTTTGTTTTGTTATGATTCTTTGCTTTTATGTAAATTATTTTGTTTTGCATGTTATGCATGAAATCTTTGAATTGTTAAGTTTATTTTGGGCTTGGTTATCCCCAGCAACCTCTGAATCAGCAGTCAGGGAGGTCAGAGGAACATTTGTATGGATTTAGGTTTTTGGGCTGTATAAATAAAACTGATCAATGAAAATTGATTCAAGCCATGTTTGGAGGTCATGGAGAAGGACGTTTAGTTGGCCTCAACGAGAGGCAAGGCCACACTTGGCTCAACTTACTGGATAAGACTCTCTTGTCCTTAGCTGGGGATATTTTTGAAAAACCCTTGAATGCAACCAGCATGCCCTCTGTGAAAGAGGTCATCTTCGGATATTGTTGTGTAGTCTTTGTGTTGCACAAGAATTGAGGACATCCCATTTTCAAAAAGTTGGACCACAGTGTGTCATCTAAGAAATCTTACTGTTCAGCCTCCCTCAGAAAGCTGATGGATCTTAGCCTGAAGGCAAATCTCAGTCATCATCATTGTGCGTGAAGAACTCTCCTTCTGCTCTGTTTTTTGAATTTCATCAGCTCCCCATAGTTTGAATTATGTGTGGTGTGATTGATGAATGTTGACTGTAGCTACCATGTACAAAAATATGTTGTCATACTTGGTAGCACAAATGGCAAAGGGGGGAAAATGAGTTTAGGTGTGGAGGAGCATGGATATTGTTAGTTTTTTTTATTCACATCCATCTGAGATTGTAAATCCAGCCAAATGGGGTTTAGTGACCAACATAACGTAAAGATCTTGTAAGAATTAATGATGTTATTATTATTATTCACTAATTGCGCACATCCCTAGTCAGAATAGTGCTTGAGATGGGTGGAATTCTCTTTTACAAGGGAACTAAAATAAGCAGACAATAAGTAAAAGTACAAGGTTGGAAAAGGTAAAGAAAAGTGAAGATGGAAAGTAGAGGGCAGTTAGAGCGAATTGAGGATAAAGGAAGGAGGAAATGTAAATGCTGACTGCAGAAAAAAAGTGTGGGGGAGGTAAGAAAGAAAAAAGTCCAGAGAGACGTCTGGTAGATCTTGATGCTTATATAGTTTTTGTGTCCTCGTGTGCTCTTGTCAGTTCCCTGTAATCCTCTGATGGTTGGTGCCTTTGGAACTCGCTCATTGAAAACATGACCTGTCAGGGGCGAAGTCAGACAGTGTGTCCATAGCTTTGATTTTTTTCCCCTTTATTTTGCCTCTGTCTGTTCTTTTCTGCTCCGCTGGCTTTTGTTGTGATTGCGTAAAAAGATTTCTGTCAATATTTATAAAGGTTAAAGCTCTTTTCTACTGCCCTGCTCACACTGGTACCACCTTCCTCATTTCATCACGCTGAAGCCAACTTTTTGTTAGCCTCTTGCTCTGGCTGTGATTGTTTGTTTTGAAAATCAATATACCGAACAGCACAATAAAGGTCCCTCTTGTCAAATAGCACAAGTATAATATAGTGATTTGACTGAGGATTTCAGTGCAGAAGTTCAGGAATTACTATTAGCTTGGTCAGCAGGTAGCTGGCAAGTCTGTCTATTAAATTATGAAAAACAGAGATGAAAAGTTATGTCATTGAAAACAACCATATTGCATATTCAGATCTATTAAAAGACAAAATCGGGATCTGGAAGAAAACAATGAAAACTAGCAAGGTGTTTGTGGCTGGTTTGCTAAAATTGTCTGTTCATTCATCCCCAAGCCTTAGCAAATAGCAATAGTAATTCGCCATTTTGTTGCTATTAAACATGTATATATGCATGACAAGAAAATCTTCATTGTCTTGTCATATTGAGACGGGTGAAAAAATCAGTCTGGATCTTTTGAATTCACATCCATTGAGTCTAACGGATATGGACGTGGTTTGAGTCGATATTGATTCATCATTGCGCCTGGTTCACTGCTATTTAATGATGCAGTGTTTGTAGGTAATATGCAAATTTGAATACCTTTTTTTTCAGTTAATATTCAAAAAGCAAGATTAAACATGAAAAAACACATACATTTTTGAAATTGCCTTCAAACCTAACTACACAATGAGCCAGTTTAATGAGGATTATTTTTCCTCATATTGCCAGTGTGATTGCCTGTGACAGATTTTGTGTTTGGAGTCCTTGGTGTAATTTAACCAGCGCTCTGTCTGATAATAGAACTGTCTGCTGTGCGACCATGTTTCTCTATAACGATGATGAAGAGATGAACAATTATCTGCGATTGTGTGATAAAGAAAAGTAATGTTTCAAATGTTACTACAATGGACACAAAACCAATCAGGGCTTAATGTCGCAACAAAAATGGAACTTTTTTATTCAGCAACTTATACTCAGATAAATTCAAAGAAACAGGACCAGCAGAATAACACAGGAGCTTTTTGTTCTTTATTAGCCAAAAACACTGTGTATAAAATTGTTTGTGGCAGTGAGAAAAACATTTTGGTGTTCATCAGAGGAAACAAGAAAGAGTAGAAAATGAGGGACTATAAACTTGGTTAGAAATCTTTACAAGATTAGATTTGTTTCCAATATGAGAGCAGAAACCAGGGCCTTCCAAACCTGCCAAAAACACACTGACAAGTGCACAGTTGCTGACATACACAATATATTCTCACAAACACTGCATCCTCCTTGGCTCACGATGGCCAGTAGGGATGGTAAATCAAGCGTTGTCATAAATAGTGTTGCTGTGATTTGAAACCCAGGGTGGTAGGAAACCTGTTGCCTCAGGCAGTGTCTCTGCTGCTGCTCTGTACGGTTGGACCGTTTTATACACTATGTTGCCATTCCTTTTCTTTTGACCACAATTCCCCTGTTGATAAATTTGCTCACTTGGAGCACTGTCATTGAAATGATGGATTGTGATCATCATCGCCCATCATATGCACAGTGATTAAATCATGTCACTTCAGTGGCCCCAGTGCTTGAGTTGCTGCCACGCTAAGTCTCTCTGTATTTTCTCCGTTATTTCTCAGTTATTTAGGGAATTATTTTAGTAAAGACTTATTGCCTATTCCTGCACAAATGAGGCATAATGACTCCTGAATTATTCAATAATTTTAATAGGCTCAGAAAAGTGTTACCTGTAACATTTTATGTAATGATGGCAATTATTGTTCCAGCAACCAAATTGAAATTATTTTATGGTCCTACTGTGAGTTTTTCTTTGTCTGAACAAATCTCAAAATCTACTCCCATCTGTAATGCATTGGCAGAATACTGGGTAGGCTTTTTTTTAAAGTTCATTAGTTGGAGGGTAACATACTAGTTTTTACTCCCATCTCTTATTTTCACATTTGTCATTAAGTGGTGTGATTGTAGCTTATTGTCCTTGCATGACATTCAGCCCACTTCTTGCCAGACAACACATGGGGTAGACTAGCAGCTTCTTAGAGACTAACTTGCATCAATCTGATTAATGATGATGGAGACTTTGAAGACTGTGAAGAAAGGTGACTCAACAGTTTCCCAACAAAAAGGCTGCTTTGCAATTGGAGGCACAGCTTGTTTTTCAGTGGTAAAGTGTAATGTCAGAAATTAGGTCACTCAATAGTTAACTGCTTTAAAATATACCTATCCAGACCATTTTGGGTCAGGGTCAGTTTGACGCACACTTCTTTAAAGAAAATTGCCTAAATTTCCCTTGGGATGAATAGAGTATCTACCTATCTAAATGTGTTTCAAACTGAGCTCACACTGACATCACATCACACCTGCCATATCTACACACCGTTGTCATGGCACCTTTAGCGACCACCTTTAGCACATTTTGGACGAATCCTTAATTTTCTTTTAACATTTGCGAGATGTCACAATTAGAATTGCATGTCAGTGTCTGTGTTATCCATAGACCCCTGAACGTTGTGACATTCCATCTGTCTTGCTATATTGGAATGAGATATCTGCCTCCTGCCCTGTCACTGTGTGTGTGCGGTCCTAATGAGCTAAGAGTCGACAGGCTTTGCCTGGATGCGACTGTGGCTTAGCCTGTCATTCCCTGCTGAGAGCAGCAACATGAACCAACCGAGCTCAGTGTGCCTGGCCCATCTTTTTTTCCATTATGTGCATAAATATGAATAATGATATCACTCCAGGTACAGTTTTAAAGGGTTATTGTATAAGCTGTACTATGGGTGGGCAATCAAACCAAAAAATATCTTTTTGTTCTCAATTTTGAAATGACTTGTACTGTAGATTAACAGCCAGACTTGAAATAGCTAATGAATTTCTCTGTTTGCACCATTAAAACACAATATGGCATTAAAGATGGTTCACTTTTGTCACAAGCTCATCAGCCATGCTGCTAGCTTTAACCCATTGCACTATTTCCAATATGTCACTGAAGCAAAAGCCACATGAAGTAATTTGTCCAATCTGCAGAGCCATCTAGTTGGCTACATCCCTCTATTGATGTGTTCATATAGTGTGAATCTGCTAGTCAATGAGGTTATGTGAAGTTTGGAAACAGAAGTAAGAGGACATCAGATACTGCAATCTCAAACGATTCCCTTGAAAAGTAGATTGTGATCTATCTTGAAGGTGTCCACAATCAGATCGTCAGATTGCCCACCCATAAGCTGTACTGGCTGTACTGTATTTACACCTGTCTGACTTGTCATGTCAGACTGTGTTGAGAAGCAGCAGTCTCATTAACTGATAATATCATAATATTCAGTTTGAGACGCCAACTTTGACTGACATCCTTGGCAATCATAAACAGATTATCAAATTTATTGATGGATTAAGGGAATAACTTGCAGTCGGTAAAATCACACTGGAACTAAAAGCAGTTTACCTGTTTAGACTTGAACTTAAAATTAACTTCCACTTCTTCTGTTTAAACAAGTTGATTTTAATAAACACTTGGCTCACACTGTGTCTACTCCTATGAAACTCTGGTACAAGCAGAAAATAATCCTCCAAAAGTGTTTTCAAAAGTAAATCTTTTTTTAAAAAACGGGCTAAAAATGTACACAAAGAAAGTAAGGGCTTTGCTTTCTGTCCTTTACTGTCTATAGTATGTTATAGTGTTGTTGAGACAGAGACACGAGTCATGTTCATGTTGAAAATGTATCGCAATCTGTAAGCTGCCAATGACAATGTGGGAAATAACAAAGTACCGAAAATTACAGCGTTGGGGATCATTATTCACCTAATATTCGTGAATCCAAACAAGAAGAGAGGACAAAAACAAAATGTGTTTAAGACAAGATGACACTTGGGACAGAACAAACTATATCACTCTGATGTTGTAAACACAGAAATGGCTCAGGGAATAAAAATAATAATTTCTGCTCATAAAACAAGGCTTAGTGGTAACAATAGGTCTGTTTTCTGAAGGTACTCTACATTAGTGTATTGGGTTGATTTTGTTTTGTTTGTCACTACTTCTCTAAGTTGGAACATTTTTATGTTTCTTTGGATAAATTTCCAGCATTTGTGATACTTTGCCCTTCAGTGTAAGTGACAAATTTAGCAGGACTCTTCATAGTAGTGTAAAAAAAAAAATGCTTCAACAGATGCCTTTGTCCATATACAGCATTTCATTACTCTTAGAGATGTTAAAATCTCAAGGGGCATAATTTGAGTTGTGCACACTCAGTTTTTGCGCATAAACCATGTGTCAGTTCATCTGTAGTCCTGGAATCAGATTTATCAGCTTGTGAATGTGTGTTTACCCGACATTTTATATTTATATTTCAATTTG
The DNA here is from genome assembly GCA_037974645.1 of Hollardia meadi. NCBI lineage: Eukaryota > Metazoa > Chordata > Actinopteri > Tetraodontiformes > Triacanthodidae > Hollardia > Hollardia meadi. The sequence continues at coordinate 4,393 of JBBPCS010004422.1, read as the reverse complement.
ATGTCTTTTTTTTTAATTTTAAACTTAAAACTGTTAAAAGTAGTGCAACAATCATTACAACAATTGCTCGCTACTTTGTGGTGGTCCAGCGGGTTGAAGGACCCACTCCCCGAGGCCTTTAAAGGATCTGTCACCAATATAATTGCAGCAATTTTGTCATTTATGGATGACACTGAAGTGGTGCTTTGCCTGATGCACAGATGTATTTTTGGGGGGGTTTCATCTCTTGTAGGTCACTTAGATAAATGAGGCCCCCACATCCTTGTCTGTGACCACACATTATAGTACTATTAAGGAAATACTCATTGTTTCCATTTTGTTTTTATGTCTCGTCACCCACTGCCATCTCTCTCTCTCTCCCCCTCCCTCTCTTTCTTCCCTGTTTCTGTTCACCAGGCTGTGTTTGATGTAGATAAGACAAAAGGCCTGACTCTGATAGAAGTGTGGGAGGGGCTCACTCCTGAGGATATCAAGGCATGCACTGGCACAGATTTTGAGGTAAGTAACAGTTTGGCTACCAGCGCTATATTTCATTTAACTTCCAAGTATCATGACCATGAGATATCTTTTTCGTCATTGTCATCTGTCTGGTGTCTTGTAGGTGTCTCCCAACCTGAGGGCCATGCAGCAAATTTAGAGGAGCTTGCAAGAGTCAGAGATCTGTTGTTGATTTAGCAGCTTGAGGCCGGTCAAATAAGCTCATAAAACACAAATGCTTAGTTCAGTTCCTTGCATGCAAATATCAGATGGATTTACTTCTCACTAATATGAACTGAACAGGATTCATGGGAGCCAGAATGTATGGTTTATTTTGTGATCTGATCAAACAACTAGGAATTTTCACTATTAAGTTATTCATTTTTACTAATATTTGTGCAGCTATTCCCAAAAAACCCCATCTGAAACTGACTTTAAAGGTGCAATGTGTAACATAGTTGATTGTTGAGTCTTATTCCTGGGTCGTCAAATACCGGCGCTTTGGGTTGGTGGACGGCCCGACCTACCGAACCAAAGTGTCAGTATTTGACGGCCCAGGAATAAGATCAGCGTTTCCAGTATGTTAATTTAATTGTGGTGGCCCGTCACAATATCAGCACTGCCCACCACACATTAATTTTCTATTTTTGGAGCTGCGCACCCCCCTCTCATTTTCTCTCTCTCTCTCTCTCTCTCTCTCTCTCTCTCTCTCTCTCTCTCTCTCTCTCTCTCTCTCTCTCTATGTTCCCCACACATAGAAGTTACTTGGGTGGGCAGCCCAGTTATATTAACAAAAAAATCCAAGACGTGTGTTGTGATTTTGGGGCGATTTATAAAACATGCCGCAAATGAAAAAGTCAACAGAGCAGACACAGGGAGAGAGAAACAGAAATAGGAGGGGCGGGGCAAGCTGGTGTGTGTGTGCAGTCAGAGCCCGGAGGTGTGTGTGTGTGCGTGTGTGTGTGTGTGTGTGTGCGTGTGCGTGTGTGTGTGTGTGTGTGTGTGTGTGAGGAAAAGGGAACAGAAGGGAAAAGCAAGGTGCGCACATAAAAGTAGTTTGTGAGTAAATAAGGTGGATAATTAAGTAGAACTGAAATGTTGAAATTAAAAATAACCTATTGAAATAGGCTAATCAATACTCAGGGTAACACCCCCACCCCCACGCAGTCCCCGCCACAGTAACGCTGTCAGTCTGTGGGAAACGCTGACAACTCAACATGTCACTAATTGCTCCTTTAAAATGGTTCTCTGAGAAAGAATGCAACTTTATTAGTATTATGAACAAAAATGATAAAATACCTTGAATGTGAATCATATTTACTGTTGAAGAATATGTTACTGTAACATGATAAAAAATATGAAATGTAATGAATTTTAGAAAACTAATGTGTGCTGTAGGTCACGTGATTCTTCATTCAGCACAGAAGCAAAAAAAATGTATGTTTTTGTTTTAACTTCTACTGCAGCAGGTAACAAAAATGCAATTGTGTTATACATCCAATATAAGGTACCTTTTGTTTTTCTCCATTTGGAAGATGGAGATGCAAAAATAAGGTTCTGACTATCAAACTGTTCAGTGTCTCTTTTTTTTTCTCAACCTCATTCATGTCAGAGTTGGTCATACTATACACAAAAACACAAGGCCTTGACATTTTTTACTCAGACATTTGCTGTCCCCTTGCCTTTGTATATAAAGTGAAATACTACATTGTGTGCTGAGTGGAACAAGTGGACTTTTTTTTCTCCAAATCTTGTAATTTCTCAATTAAAAGTATTGAAAACCAACAATATGTGGCTTGTGTGTTCAAATTATTCGTCTCATCAAATCATACACTGATTGAAAGCGAATGACTGCTTTGAGAGTGATGGCTTGTGACACTCTACAGGTTAGAACTTTCTATATATGGATGGTGCACTTACATTGACATTCTTGATGTGATTTCTCCACTCGAGTAGAGCGGCGCTACCATTACCTGAGGGTTATTGCATAACTGGAGCCAGTGGTCTTCTGGGTTCAAGAAGATCAACTGGATTGGATCATCAAGCAGAAAAATGGAAGAAAGTGACAGGGACTGTTGCCACTAGCTGTTGATGTTAACCCAGCACCCCCCTTCATGACTCAGTGATGCCCTATAAGCCTACTTTAAAAAAAAAAACCTATTTATCATACTGGTACTGAGATGCAATGAAAAGGGAAACCAGTTTTACATAACATGTTTGAACATGAGCAGCACAATACATTTTTTTGTAAATAAATATAAATTAAACCAAGAGTAACTTCACTTTGCTTAAAATGTTAAAAAGGGTACAGTACGTTTAATGAGGACAGAAGGATGTAATATTTAGTTTACATGGTGGCTGATTTGAACCCTCAGGTTGGTGGGAAGTTGTTTGAAAACTACTTAAACTTATAAGTGAGAGATTTAAGAAACGGACCATGCTTCCCTCTTATTTTGAATTACTTTAGTGAGTTGCTATTAAGATATTTCCATTATTTCTTTAATGTGTAGCTCCATTCATTTATATGTTCAATTTCTGTTGATTCTGATCTTTTGAAATCACAACCACTGAACAGTTGACTATGCGAGCAGGACTATCTTTAGCAATTTTTGGGCATGATTCTACTAGGTGACATATTTGCTTTGGGCCTTCCCATTTTAACCACCCGTTCAGGCCCGTTCTTCCTGGGAATTGTTATTGATCCCGTCATTATTTTCACAATGTGATCATTTGCAATATGTATGCAGCATCCAGCCAGGAACAATGGTAATCAATGTTGATAAACCGTAGTCATACTCAGTCTGTTTAGAGGAAAAGCATTATATTTGAGTGTAATTGATTTCTGATTATTCAGGGTGGTGACATGTCAATATTAATTTTTGTGTGTCCACAGTAGTTTAATATGATCAACCATTCCCCCTGTGCTACTTCTCAAACATGAATAGAAACAAAGAACACACTGGATGCAGGTAATGTTCAGCCAAACACTGTGATGCATACCTTGATAAATACACAGTTTTTGGTATATTCTCCATCTTTGTACCATGGTGACCTACTTTGAAGATTGACTCATTTTAAGGCGGCCAGCCTGATTCTCACCACATGTGAATATGTCATTGTCACTGCTATATTAATTGCCATGGCTCTCTTCGAAGTGCATGACATGCTTCTAGGGCAACTGGGAATTAGACTTTCTCAGAATTTTAAAGCTAACCGTATTTTCAGTCAATAATTTAGGCCTATTTCTCTCTGTAAAGTAGGCCTTTGTAATGAGATAATATGCATCTCTACTACTACAAAACCCCTCCCTTTGAGGATAGCTGCACATTTGGCTAAAACTGCATCTTTACAAGCAGACAGGCAGGATCATAACTGAAGGATTAAAAAAAAAGTTTTTTTTAATGTTTGGAATTGTCACAATATATCCTCACTACTTATAGGCTATGTAATTTGATTGGTAGAGCTATTGACATACTCCAATCTAACTACACTGTTTAAAACACTGATGGGTGTTTTTGATTAATGAGGCTATATTATTTTGTCAAATTTAATGACTGTAAAATTGAAATATGTACTCCCTGCGGTGTCATTGCTGCGTATTACTATAACACTAACCACAGAATGTTGCCATGTTTGGATCTGCCTCACAACCGCATTTTCAAATTTCATGACTGTGCTACCCGTCGATGTGCTCCCGCTCAGGGGGGTGTGGACTTACGCTCGATCGCGCTGGTGTGCGTGTGTGAGTGAGTGAGAGAGAGGCATCTGTGTGTGTGTGCGCGTGTGTGTGTGTGTGTGTGTGTGTGTGTGTGTGTGTGTGTGTGTGAGAGAGAGAGAGTGAGTGTTTGAGTGAGTGAGTGAGTGAGTGAGTGAGAGAGAGGCATCTGTGTGTGTGTGTGTGTGTGTGTGTGTGTGT
>JBBPCS010004421.1:0-11345 GCA_037974645.1 Hollardia meadi | reverse complement strand
ATGTTAAGTGTCATGAGATAACTTTGTTGTGAATTGGCGCTATATAAATAAAATTTGATTTGATTTGATTTGATTTAATTATTGATTTATTGACTTATCTATTTTCTTTCCTTCTTGTACTTTTTTATGTAGTAATCATTAACTACACATTACCAATTATCCATTGTTATAATTCCTATTATTGCCGCTGTTTTAGTAATTTAATTTTTTTCTTTTCTCTTTTCTACTCTTTCTCCATCATTTCATGTTATTTAATATCACCCTTATTACTTATATTGTTATATATTAAATTATTATATTTTAAATTATTCTCGATACTACTTTTTTATCATTGTTATTATTTTCTTTAATTTTTAAATTTAAAAAAAAATTATTTAAATTTATTTATTTTTGGACATCTCAGTTACTATTATTATTATTTTTTTTCTTTACTCTACAATATTTTTTTTATTATTACATCTCACCTCATTTATCATTCTCCCCATTTCTTCCGTCATTCAAGGTCTATAATAATTGTGTATGTTTGTCTATCCTGTCTGCCTGTATTGTCTGTACTGTCCGTCTGTACTGTCCGTCTGTACTGTCCGATCTGTTCATCTGCTCGTTTGTCTATCTGCCTAGTTTTGTCTTTGTCAAATTATGTAAGTCACTCATGGTTTGGAGGGTGGGAAAGTGGGAGGGGAAGGGTGGTATGGGAACAGTGGAAAGGGTAGGGTAGGAGTAGTGACTTCACCTGTGTCTGTAATATGTGCAAAACTTCAATGAAAAAAAATAAAATAAAAAAGTCATGCATGTATGATTGTTCTAAATGCTTGTCTATGCAGGGAGTCTCTCAGTCTTACTTGTGATACACCTAAACATCTGTTGCTGAGTAGCTGAGTGAGAAGTTTACAGGATTGGTCCGGCTATTGCAGCATCAGTGGGCGTTAGTTTACGCCAAACTGTTTTCTCTTATGACCACAGGGCATATTTACTTGGGTTTCAATCCATTGTCTGCCGCTCATTCGAAATTTATCACCTGCAAAGGGAAGATTTTGCTGTTCTTGCATACTACTGAAATCTTCTAAATTACTGGCAATCTACCAGACCATTTTGTCTACCTGTCTAAGGTAAGTGAAGAGTAAGCCTCATTAGACTGACTATGCTTTATCGACCAACCGTGCTGCCTGTGCCCCATTTAGTTAGTTCAAAGTGGCTCATAATGATATAAATGTTTAAACTTTTGTCAATATAGACCTGTTATACGTTGTACATAGTTAGATTGGTTAGATTACAAATTCAGTTATTCAGTTCATTTTATGGAAACCATGAGCACCAAAGTATAATTCATTCAGATTTACCAACTTGGAAAACAAATGAGATGAAAAAAGTGGTGACTCCATACCTCTGAAGGGGTCTGATTATGTGTACTTTTCTCGATAATTTATATGTCCTTTGTCCACAAGGGTTGACCGATCAAAAAAAATCAAAAGGTTTCCATGGCTTTCTGTCTGCCAAATTAATTTTTTTGTGTGGCTGGCCTTAAAATAAGATTTTAATTCGGATGTTTAGGAATTTAGGGTAAACAGACAGCCACAGAAAAAAAAAACATTACCATCACCACTTCCTTGGTAGAGATAATCACATTGCTACCTGTACCTGGACATGCTTTGCCTCTCAGAAAACTCTCCTGCAACATTTTTTGTTGGACAGCGGGTGGTGCAGGAGACTTGGGTATTTGGGCATCTTCTTGGTTTTGTTTAGCCTCATTATAACTTTCAGGATGTGTTGTTTTTTTGCAGTTGTGTTGCACTTTCTTGTCACAAATGATGCGCCTTGTTGACATTTTATGGACAAGTGAAAAGCACTTCACTTCCCTTTCTGACATTCTCCATTCTCTCACAACACAAGGCTACAATCAATGTATTATTGCCCAGTGGTCACTCTAGATATTGCATTGAAAAATTCCCCTGCAGCCCCAAAAAGCATTTTCCCTATAGACCACCATTATAAAAGAGACATCTGTAAAACTGTTGACAGGACACCTCAAACTGCAAAGAAGGGCAATTATGACTTTTTGATCCACGGAGGTTTTATATTTGTAAAACTTTCCTCAAAGCGAGAAAAGTCTCTGACGTCATCATAATGTGAAGTCTATGTGCTGAGCAGGAAGTCGCAGGCAGGGCCAGCGGGAGAAACCGTTTGTCAGTACCAGATCTGAGTCGTTGCATGATGTTATGAGCTAGGGACGACAACAACACTCAGACAAACCCCACCAGAACTGCAGTAAAACCGTTAATTTATGTTAGAATTATGATTGAAAAATAAAAGTTAAGCTACGACAGGTAATGACGCACCAACATAAGCCAATGTAACCCTAGTCATTATTACCAGCTAAACCAGTGGTTTAAGTGGTGATGCCGTAGCTAGATGTCCAAGATGGCGGACGCACATGCACAACTCACGTTTTGCAGCATCTCATATCGGGTAGTGACACCATTCATATTCAGTGGGCCACATAACCAGGAAGTAAACCCGGAAGCTAGAAAACTTTTTTTTTTGCATATGCGCTAGGCAAGCAGTTCTTAACAAACTCAGTTTTCATGTCTCATCACCCAGAGCCGCTATGTCAGGGCTGTTATTGCACAATTCTGTACTGAAAATGTTTGGAGGTGATGCAACCACCCCCCTTTTGTATAAAATTTCATTCATAATATTTTCAAAGGATTTGAAATTTCTTCTTTCTTTTTTTTAAAAATGAAAGTTAAAATGGACAGTTGGTTGTTCATTTTAAGTTATATATCTGGTTATGCACTGTAACAGTCAAGCATAGAGCTAAGTAGGAGAGAAAACAGCTGTCCATGGACAGAGAGGCATGATGGAGAGCACACAATCACTCTGACAAAACACTAAATATGAATCTTAAGCCCCTTTTACAGAGAGATTGCACAATATCGCCACAACGAAGACCCTTCTCTCTGTGACGCCTAAGTTTATTTACACTGAAAAGCGCAATGGCGTCATAACGCTGCTCCACTCCGTGATTTAGATAGCAAGCCAGCGATCCGCAATGAAAAGAGGCGTGACGAGTAACACAGGAGTGTCTGAGTCTAGTGTGACGTTTTACATGCGCACTGAGCAGCGCTTTGTAAACAATGGAATAACATGACAATAGCAATCATTTTGCAACCTTATGTGGTGGATGATCTCGTCCTCTGCTCGTAAGGTAAGCAGCTCCCGAACCTTGAGTTGTCTCCACAATTTGTAAATATTTTTGGTTACACACGTTGATTCGGCGCTGTTACTACCTCCATTGCCATCTCAGAGGTGGCACAACTTTGAGTCCCCATTATGCCTCTGTGACGTTTACACAGACGGCAAGGTGTATCAGAGGCGCAACAGGTGCGCATTGAACGGGCCGTGTAAAAGGGGCTTTAGAAACAAAAAGACATCCACATATAGAAACAGATGAAAAAGCAGGGGGTGGAAACTTTTGTGGTGGAAAATTTGAATAGTTATATTTATTATTAAAATATGTTCTCTTTCAAATCAAACATCGAAAGATATGAGTATAAAGTATTCTTCTTGCAACTGCATTTCACTTTTTGTTTGACTCGTAGCTTAACCATGTCATGTGACCTGCTACTTCTGAGAATATTAACAACAAATATTACTGAGACCTGCAGAACGTTTCACATGAGCATTTAATATCCCAAAATTCACATAATAGACACTACCACTAACCCCTCTTACGCATTGGCTATGTTTTCGCACATTGACCATAAGTGGCCCAGCCATATACTAAGTTATTGTTACATCTGCCCCGGGACATCATCCTCGGTGCCACAGTAACCTGGTGTTACGCTAGGTGCAGCTCCCTCTCTACCCCTCATCCTCTCTCTCTCCTTCTGTGTGTGTGTGTGTGTGTTTGTGTTTGTGTGTGTGAGTGATTGTCTGCAGGTGTGCCGGAGTCAGGGCAGAGCCACCAGCTGCATCTCATCTCTGCCAATCAAGATCCCCTCAAATACTCAGTTCTGCCATCTCCACACTGCCAGATTGTAGTCTCTGCTTTTGTCAGTGCCTGCTACAGTCCAGCCTTTAGCTAACACTTTTTGTAAATTCTGAGACCTTGCCTTTTTCCTTGCCTGACCCTGTTCTCTGTTTTTTGTTGCTTAGTCCTGCGAGCCCTTCGGCCTCAGCCTCCACCACCACACCGGATCAAGCTACCTGCTATCATCTGTCCCTGCCGCCTTGGCTCTCCATTCCATCACGGACATTACTGGACCTGCTCCCAAGGATTTTCCCTACCAACACGAATCTCATCACCAAATCTGAAATAAACTCCTTTAACTGTCTCCGACCTGTGTCTGCAACTGGGTTCACTTGTTTTTTGGCAAACCTAACAGTTATGTCCTTGTCTTGTCTTATATTTAGTGTAAATGCTGATTCAGCATTCCCACTTTTGTTATCCTATCCCATGTTATCCCATATTTCTATTTTATTTTTCTGTATCCATACGTTTTTTGCTGCACTACTACTTCTACATACTTTCACCTACAGAAACCATTCAACTATCAAAATGTTCAGCATTTTTAGGAGATAGTGGCTATTACTTTTCTACTTTTTATAAAATATTTTACCATTTTTGAAATTTTACAGTTTTAGTTTTATACTTTTTTCAGCCTGTTTCTGAGTTTATAATGGGTGTGTATTGCATGGAATGTAGATTGATATATATAGATATAGAGTGAGTGATGTCATAGCTCAGAGTGTAGGGAAGCTAAAAAATAATATTAAAACCTTTTTTTTAACTTGTCATTACTCCAACAAATCTCACACCACATACATAATTTTACATGAAAATGTAGGAAAAATTGTGCTCCTTCTTGTCATATTCATTTGGAAAAAAAGAGACTTATACTTTCCCTCAGGGAGGGCACATTCCACAGCAACTCCAGCAATCTCCCCATTCTAAATTTGCCAGGAAAATTCCGAAAGAAAGCAGACAGAGCCAGTTTTTTCTCTCACTGTCATGGCTGTATAGTTTTTTTTTACTTTAACGACACAAATTACTATACAGGTATATATCAGTCTGTTCAGAAACATCTCAGGACACTCACAGTTTGGTCATTTCAATGATACAACCTACAGTTTTTCCTTAAGGCTTGCTTTTTCTAGGGGTGTTTCCCAGCCATTTTCTCAGTCTCCCTCAAAGAGCAGCCATTTTCTGGTGTCAGTTACATTTCACACAGCTGTTGTTGATTGATAGCATTGTTACTATGAGACTCACAACATGCAGTAGCATATGCACATACATCAACTACATCAGGTGAGCCCAAGATCTTGTGCAATTAGAATAGGTCCTTTAGCCTTGTTTAACATCTACACTGCCACGACTAATGGCTCTATTAGCCATTTGAATGGCTCGTGGGCCTCGAAGGATTTATATGACATCTCCCAAACGCGGAAATCACGGAGGGGACACGGGAGACCCCCCCCCCTTCCTGGAAAAACAGAGAATTGTACTCTCAATATCCATATCATTGTAAACATATTTTTTGATTTATATAATAATATGCATATTGGTACCACCGTCTGTGGAGCGGTCTGTTTGAGAGGGTTTGGTGAGGGTGGCTAACATCTAAAGCAATGCTGGCTATGGACATTAATCTTCATTTACAATCCCTCAGCTGTTCTGGGACAATATATCAGCTGTCTCTCTCAATCCTCTGACCCACATTTTAAACCACCAGTTAATCCCATCACTCTCTCTGGTGACCTCATCACAGTTGTTGAAGGGTGGTGATCCCTTTTATCCTCTTAAACATCTGTACACATATCCTGCTGAACACCTGGCTGCTGGAACTGCACCAGGAAACCAAAACTTGAAAACTTTGAAAATTGTTATTATAATCGCAATTCCAAAAAAGTTGGGACATTATGTAAAATGTCAATAACAACAGAATGCAATGATTTGCAAACCATTTAAACCTAAATGTAATTGATTACAGTACAAAGACAAGATGTGTAATGTTCAACCTGATAAACTTTTTTGTTTTTTATAAATATACGCTCATTCTGAATTTGATGTCTGCAACACGGGTCAAACAAATTGGGACAGGAGCATGTTTACCATTGTGTTACACCACCTTTTATTTTAACAACACTCAGTAAGCATTTGGGAAGAGAGGACACTAATTGCTGAAGTTTTGAAAGTGGAATTCTGTCCCATTCTTGCTTGATATATGACTTCAGCTCCTGAACAGTCTGAGGTCTCCATTGTCGTATTTTGTGCTTCATAATGCACTACACATTTTCAATGGGAGACAGGTCTGGACTGCAGGCAGGCCAGTCTAGTACCCGCTAGAATGTGGCTTGGCATTGTCCTGCTGGAATAAGCAGAGACATCCCTGAAAAAGAAGTCATCTGGATGGCAGCATATGTTGGTCCAAAACCTGTATGTACCTTTCAGCATTAATGGTGCCATCACAGATGTGCAAGTTACCCATGCCATGGGCACTAAAACACCCCCATACAATCACAGATGCTGGATTTTAAACTTTGCACTGGTAACAATCTGGATGGGTCGTTTCCTCTTTAACCCAAAAGACATAACATCCATGATTTCCAAAAACTATTTGAAAAGTGGACTCGTCAGATGAAAGTCCATCTCAGATGAGCTCGGGGCCCAGAGAAGTCATCAGCGTTTCTGGATATTGTTGATATATGGCTTGCCCCTTTCATGGTAGTCTGAACTTGCATTTGTAGATTCAGCGACAAACTGTGTTTACTAATAATGGTTTCCCAAAGTGTTCCTGAGCCCATAAAGTAATATCCTTCATGGAGTCATGTTGGTTTTTAATGCAGTGCCGCCTGAGGGTTCGAAGGTCACGAGCATTCAATGTTAGTTTTTGTCCTTGCCCCTTATGTGTAGAGATTTCAGATTTTGTGAATCTTTTGATGATATTATGAGCTGTAGATGGTGAAATCCCAAAATTCCTTGCAATTGTGCATTGAAAAATGTGGTTCTTAAACTGTTGGACCATTTGCCCATGCAGTTTTTCACAAAGTGTTTTTTCACAAAGCGGTGAACCTCTCCCCATTCTTGCTTTTGAAGGACTGAGCCTTTTGAGGATGCCCCTTTCATACTCAATCATGATACTATCACTAATTAACCTCTTTACCTGTGGAATGTTCCAATCAGGTGTTTGGGAAAGGTGTGGACTGCTCAAAGTCTTTTGTTGCCCATGTCCCAATTTGTTTGAAACGTGTTGCTGGCATAAAATTCAGAATAAGCATATAATTACAAAAATCAATGAAGTTGATAAGATACTTCATTAAATATATTGTCTTTGTACTGTTCATTTGAATTGAATGTCAAAAAGAATGAGAAAATTATCACATTCCTGTCATGGTCCAAGCCTGGATCTGTTTCCCTATTGTTTTCCCAATGTCTGTTTTCCCTTGTGTTTCCATTCCCTTGTCTTTGTCTCCCCCGTCTGGTCCTTGTTTGTCAGTGCTCTATTGTATTGGCTTCCTTTGGCAGTCCTGGCACAGCTGATGCTCATTCAGTGATCAACTCCAGTATAAGAACCTCAGGCTCACCTTCACTCATTGCCAGATTGTTCCGTCTCCCATGCGACCGCCACCAATTGCTGTGCCCAAGGACTACCAGATTACGCCAGGATCAAGCCAACAGCTAAGACCACACCTAGCCAAGTCTGCCTGAACCTTTTCAAGTCCAGAGCCCATCTCACCCTCAACTTCACCACCCCCGTTTCAGTCCCGACCTCATTCATCCCCACACCTTATTTAAGTTTAATAAATTCCTTTTCTTACAGTTGCTCTGCCTCTGAGTCTGCTTCCTGGTTCCAGAACTCTCAGTCCCAGACCTAACATAACAATCTGGCCAAGACATGGACCCCGCAGACTCAGATTCATTTCACAAAGCCCTCGCTGCCCAAGGACAAGCCATCGGACGCCATGAACTAAGTCTACAAGAAATCACGGAAATACTCCGCGGACTCTCAACTCAACTCTCAACAAATGTGACACAACTTGGATCCAAGCTCTCCCAAGTCTCTGCCCACCTAACCCAATCTAGTGCGACCACCACCAGGCCCTCTGCCTCTGGTTCATCGGCCTCCACCGCTGCACCTCGTGAGCATTACATTCCCATTCCCCAACCCTATTCATATTTGAACAACAGCCTTTAACTTATGCCACAGATAGATCACGTGTAGCTTTCACTATGGGGTTACTCACAGGGAAAGCTTCTGAATGGGCTACAGCAGCATGGAACAGTAATTCACCCATTTGCCAGTCTTATTTACATTTCACAACAGAAATGAAATGCATTTTTGATCACCCCATTCAGAGCAGGGAAGCTGGCCTTTATCTGTTATCTGTTGCCCAGTATGCTCTGAACATCCGCATAGCTGCAGCTGAGAGTGGGTGGGACCAAAAGTCCCTTCAGGGGGCATTTCTTCATGGTTTAAGCAAAGACATTAAAGATGAGCTCGCCGCTAGTGTTGATTTAGAATCACTAATTTCCTTAGCCATACGTCTGGATAACCGTCTCAGAGAATGGCATAGAGAAAGGTTATCACGGGCTAGATTCTCACCACCAGTTCATGTCACTCATGTCCCTTCACCCACACCTCACAAACATGAGTCTGAACCCTCCAAACCACCTGTCTCTCCACCCCCTGATGAACCCATGCAGCTGGGTCGCCTCCGCCTGGATTCAGCTGAACGACAGCGCCGTCTGCACTCCAGGCTCTGTTTCTACTGCAGTGCATCCGATCACTATCAAGCCCAATGCAACCTGCGGCCAAAAGACAAGGCTCAACAGTAGACTAGGGGTCGCTGATGAGCCATATCACCTCCACGGTCAAAACCCCTCCATGCCGGATCCCGTTACAGTCCACAGTCCAGGTCAACAGTGAGTCTTTTTCTCTCATTTCCTTTGTTGATTCGGGTGCAGATGACAATTTCATTGATGAAAATTTTGTTCAGCAAATTGGCATCCCCATTGAACCCATAGAACCCCCCAAAGTTGTTAATGCAGTTGATGGCAGACTCATAGCCAAAGTAACTCATTGCACCGCCCCTTTAACCTTGATCCTGTCTGGAAATCACAAAGAAACTATCAAACTGTTCATTCTGCCATCCTCTCTTGCACCCATTGTCCTTGGTATCACCTGGTTAAAGCTACACAATCCACATATTGACTGGTCCACTGGCTCTATTGTAAACTGGTGTGTTTTTTGCCACTCTCCGTTTTGTCCTGCTCTGACTCCACCCCCCTCTGAGCCACCTGACCTCTCCACAGTCCCCTCAGAGTACCATGATTTAGGAGAAGTGTTCAGTAAGGATAAGGCCCTCTCACTTCCACCACACCACCCTTATGACTGTACTACTGACCTTCTCTCTGGTGCCCCCCTGCCTTCAAGCCGCCTGTACAACCTGTCTCACCTGGAAAGGGAAGCAATGGAAAGATACCTTCATGAATCTCTGGCATCTGGTCACATCCGTCCTCACTCCTCACCTGTGGGAGCTGGTTTCTTCTTCGTGGAAAAAAAAGATAAGTCACTCTGCCCATGCATTGATTTCCATGTTCTCAATAACATTACTGTTAAAAATAAGTATCCATTGCGTCTCAATGATTCTGCTTTTGAGCCTTTGCACAGTGCCACCATCTTCTCCAAGCTGGACCTGCGTAATCCCTACCATCTGGTGAGGATCAAGGAGGGTGATGAATGGAAGACCGCATTCAACACACCACTCGGACATTTCGAATATCAGGTCATGCCTTTCGGTCTTACCAATGCCCCTGCAGTGTTCCAAGCTCTGGTTAACGATGTTCTAAGAGATATGCTGAACAAATTCATTTTTGTCTATTTAGACGACATCCTGATTTTTTCCCGCAACACCCAAGAACACATCCAACATGTCTGTTTAGTCCTGCAAAGACTCCTTGAAAGCAGACTATATGCTAAAGCTGAAAAGTGTGAGTTCCATGTAACCACAGTAGATTTCCTAGGTTTCATCATCCAAGAAGGTCAAGTGAAGGCAGATCCCGCTAAGGTTCAGGCAGTGACAGACTGGCCAACTCCCTCTACCCGGAAGCAGTTACAACGTTTTTTGGGCTTTGCAAATTTCTACAGACGCTTTATCCATGACTACAGTCGTGTTGCAGCCCCTCTCACTCACCTCACCTCCATCTCCTCCCCCTTTTCCTGGACTCCTGAGGCTCAAGTAGCTTGTGATCGGCTCAAGCACCTCTTCACCTCAGCCCCTGTCCTCCCTCATCCAGATCCCAATCGACAGTTCATTGTAGAGGTGGATGTTTCCGACTCTGGAGTGGGAGCCATCCTCTCTCAACGCTCTCCAGAGACAAACAAGTTGCACCCTTGTGCATTCTTCTCTCGTCGGATGCTGAGAGGAACTACGATGTTGGTAACCGTGAGCTATTGGTAGTTGTGTTGGCTCTCAAAAAATGGAGGCATTGGTTGGAGCGGGCACAACATCCTTTTATTGTTTGGACTGATCATAAGAATTTGTCTTATTTCCATACAGCACACAGACTGAACTCACACCAAGCACGCTGGGCGCTGTTCTTAGGAAGATTCAAGTTCACAGACACGTACCGGCCCGGCTCCAAGAACACTAAACCTGATGCACTCTCTCGGATCTTCACCCCTGACTCCCTAGACACTGTTCCTGAGACCATTCTCCCATCATCATGTGTGGTAGCTGCTGAACACTGGGAGATTGAGAGTGTAGTCAGAGAAGCTCTACGCTCGGAACCAGACCCTGGCAACGGTCCACCTGATCGCCTTTTTGTTCCACCTGATCGCCTTTTTGTTCCTGCTTCTGCTCGCTCTCAGGTTCTGCTGTGGGGACATTCATCCAAACTCTGCTGTCATCCAGGTATTCAACGCAAAGTTTCTTGAGCTCCACACCAGCCTCTACTGAAATATTGTTTAGTGTTCATTAATGTCATATTCATCATCAACTACACTGATAGTGTATTTAAATATTTTTCCAGCACTGACAGCCATGCTATTATTACAACCCAGAGTTCAGACCAGGAGACAGAGTTGCAGTCTTACACCCTTCTCTGTGCTTCCATTAGAGCAGTTACCCACCCAAAACCACATAATGACTGTGTATGTCCCCCGAGCTCTTAATTTGATGAAATCAAATGTAAAAAGAAGAGGAGTTTTACAGAAAAACTTGACACCTCCACCACTGCAGCAATTCAAAATAATAGGAAAATTAGACGTGGTCTTTTGAACATCAGATCTCTGTCGTCCAAAGCTGTATTAGTAAATGATTTAATATCAGATCATCATATTGAT